>PVHY01011789.1:23920-46840 GCA_004024945.1 Uropsilus gracilis | reverse complement strand
TTCTAATCCATGAGCAAGGAATGTCTTTCCATTTCTTTATGTCTTCTTCTATCTCTTTTAGTAGTGTTTTAAAGTTTTCTTTGTATAGTTCTTTCACATGTTTTGTTAGGTTTATTCCCAGGTATTCAATTGGTTTTGGTGCAATGGTAAATGGAATGACTTTTTTAATCTTCTTCTTCTGCTGCTTAGCTTTTTATGTATAGGAAGGCTGCTGACTTCTGTGTGTGGATTTTGTAACTGGCTACCTTACTGAACTTGTTTATTGTTTCAAGAAGTATTTCTGTGAATTTCTTGGAGTTCTCTACATAAAGAATCATATCATCTGCACATAATGATAGCTTTCTTTTTTCCCAATTGTATCCCTTTTATATCTTTCTCTTGCCTTGTTGCCCTGGCTAGAGCTTCCAATACAATGTTAAAAAGTAGTGGAGAAAGTGGGCATCCTTGCCTGTTCCAGATCTTAACTGGAATGATTTTGGTTTTTCCCATTTAAGATGATGACTTTTATTATGTTGAGGTATGTTCCTTTGATCCCCAATTTTTCAAGGACATTTATTGTAAATGGGTGCTGGACTTTGTCAAATGTTTCTCTGCATCTATTGATATGTTCTTGTGGTTTTTGTTTTTCTTCTTGATTTGGTGGATTATGTTCATTGATTTTTGGGTGTTGAACCATCCTTGTGCCATCCTTGTGTTGAACCATCCTGGGATAAATCCCACTTAATCATGGTGAATAATGCTTTTTATGCATCATTGAATTCGATTTGCTAGAATTTTGTTTAAAATTTTTGCTTTGGTGTTCATTAAGGATATTGTTCTATAATGTTCTTTCTTGGTGCTGTCTTTATTTGGTTTTGATATGACTGTGATGTTTGCTTCATAGAATTTTTTGGGAACTTTCTCAAATTTTTGGAGGAGCTTTAGTAGTGTAGGTGTTATTTCCTCTTTGAATGTCATGTAGAATTCATTTGTAAAACCATCTGGTTTGAGCTCTTGTTTTTAGGGAGAGTTTTTATGATTGCTTCAATTTCACTGCTTGTGATTGGATTATTTAGGCTCTCTATTTCTTCTTTGTTCAGTTTTGGGTACTTGTATTTTTCCAAGAATCTGTCCATCTCATCCAGGTTGTTTTATATGTTTCCATATGGATGTTCACAGTAGTCTCTAATTATCCTTTGGGTTTCTTTTGTGTCTGTTGTGATTTCTTCTCTCTCTTTTGTGATTCTATTTATTTGAGTGTTTTCTTTGTGAGCTTTGTAAGGGGGTTGTCAATGTTATTTATTTTTTCAAAGAACCAACTCTTAGTTTTGTTGATTTTCTGGATAGTCTTTTTGGTTTCTTGGTTTTTTTTTTCTTCTTCTTTTATTTTTATTATTTCTTGTATTGTGTGGGCTTTGGCTTTTTCTGTTGTTCTTTTTCTAATTTTTCAAGTTGGAATATGAGGGTTTTTTTTTTTAATATTTTCTTGGTTTTTGTTATGGGCCTATATTGCTATGAATCTTTCTCCTAGATATGCTTTTGCTGAGTCCCAGACATTTTGGAATGTTGTGTTTTTTTTGTCATTTGTTTTGAATTAGGTTTTAATTTCTTCCATTACCCATTCTTCATTTAGTAACATATTGTTCAATCTCCATATATTGGGTACTCTTCTTGCTTTCACTTCATTGTTAATTTCTAGTTTGATGCCTTTATGATCAGAGAAAAAAGATGGTATAATTTTACTTTTGTGCATTTATTCAAATTTTCCTTGTGTCCTAATATGTTGTCAATTTTAGAGAAGGATCCATGTGCATTTGAAAAGGTTTGTTCTTTTGTAGGCGGTGCAGTGTCCTGTAGATATCTATTAGGTCCATTTGGTCTTGGCCTTCCTTTAAAGCTTTTGTGTCCATGTTTAGTTTCTGTTTTACTGACCTGTCTTTTGGTGAGAGTAGGGTGTTAAAGTCTCCTACAACATATGTGTTTTTCCAATATTTGTTTTCAGTTCTGTTAGTAGCTGTCTCATGAATCTTGGTGCTCCCTCATTTGGTGAATATATGTTGATAAGTGTTATGTCTTTTTGGTGAGTTGAACCACGTACCATTAGGTAGTATTTGTCTTCATCCTTTGTCACTTTTTTTTATTCTGAAATATGTCATATCCACTATAAGAATGGTTACACCTGCCTTTTTTGGGGGGGACCATTTGCTTGTAGAATTGTTCTCCACCCTTTCACCTTCAGTCTATGCTTATCTTTAGGGATTAGATGTGTTTCCTGGAGACAGAAGAATGTTGGGTTCTGTCTTTTGATCCAGGTTGCAACTCTATGTCTTTTGATTGATGAGTTTAGGCTATTGACATTTAGAGAGGTTATTGATGTATGAAGTTCTAGTATTGATTTTCTAGAGGTCATTTTGAGGTTCTCATTTGGTTTCTTGTTATGTGTGTTCTATTTATTTGTCTGAGGGTTTTGGTCTTGAGGCTTCTTCCAATATTTCTTGGAGTGGGGGTGTGGTGGTAGCAAATTTTTGGAGATTTTGTTTGTCTGAGAAGGGTCTAATTTTTCCTTCATACAGGAAGGATGGCTTGCAGGGTAGAGTATTCTTGGCTGGCACTTTTTGTCTTGGAGTTTTTTAATATGAGGCTCCATTCTCTCCTTACTTGGAGTGTCTCTTCAGAAAAATCTGAGGTCAATTTAATGGGTTTTTCTTTGTAGGTTATCCGTTTCCTTTCTCTTGTTATTCTCATATTTTTATCTTTAACTTTGGCTCTTGAAAGTTTTACTATGATGTGTCTTGCTGTGTTCTCTTTTCTTTCATTAAAGTAGTTTGGTATCTTGTTTGCTTCCTGTATGTCTATTTTATTTCTTTTTTCAGATTTGGGAAATTCTCCTCCATCGTTTCAGTGAAAAACCTTCCTATGTCTTTCTCTTCTCCTTCTGGGATTCCAATTACTCCTGTATTTCCTTTCTCTAAGTTATCTAATAGATCTCTGATTTTTTTCTTCTGTCTTCTTACTTTGTTTATCCCTCTTTTTTTTTTCCTCTTAGTTCTATTTCTGTGTCCTCCAGTGTGCTGATTCATTCTTCAATTTCTTCTAGTCTGCTTTCCAGAATTTTCCCAGTATATTTGAGGTCTTCTATCACTCCTCTTCTATGCTGCATTGCCTTCATTTTCTTATTTAGGGTTTCAATCTCATTCTTTTGTTCACCAATGATAATGTTCATTTTGCTACATTCCTTTTTATATTTTTCTACTTCTCCTCTTAGCTCACTGATTGCTTTTATCATATTGTGTCTGAATTCTTTATCTGACATAAAGGGCATTTCTTTGATTTCATCCTTTTTGGTTTCTGGAGATTGTTTAGCCTTTGGAGATGTATTTACTTCCCTTTGGGCTCACTTGAGTATTTGTATTTTCTTCCTTCCTGTGTTTTCCCTTTGGGTTTGCTCCACATATTGTGGCAACAACTGCTCTAGTATTAGTTGGCATGTTGAAGTATATCAGTTTGTAGTGATTTCTGCCCTTGTGCCTGTATAATTTCTTACTTCTGTTGGCTGTTTTGTGTGGTGAATTCTTTTCCTTTGTTTATTGGATGTGTGTTGTGTGTTTTACTTTTGCATTCTCTATCCAGTGCTCTAGTTCTTGTTGAGGTTCCTATCTGCGCCAGCACCGCTAGGTGCCAGCACCCCTGGAAATCTCTCACATGAGGAAGCCTAAAGTGTCCAGAAGCCAGCTGGGGCTCCCTGCCACCAAATGCGTAGGGAGGGAGTGGATTCAACAGTCCTTGGGTTGATGGGAAGAGGGGTGGTGCGATTGGTAGTCTCTGGACTCCGGTGCCACCAGAAGTCTCTCACATATATTTGCTTTTTTCAGAATGACAGCTGGATTCATACAAGGTCTTTTCAGGTTGACTTCTTTCATAGAAGTGGACATTTAAGTTTGTTGCATGCATGTGTGTGTGTTTTGATAACTCTTTTATATTTAGGACTAGGTAGCAATCTATTCTGAATATGTCATAATTTCATTTATTCATTCACCTACTGAAAGTAGCTTCCAAGTTTTTGCAAATATAGACAAAATGGCAGTAAACATCTGCATGAATAATTAAGAATTTTCAACTCCTATTGGTAAACTTGACTGTTGGGTCTTATTGTAATATTTAGTATATTCAGTTATGAAAGACATGCCAAAATTATCATCTGACATGGCTATATCATTTTTTATTTCCATCAAAAGCAAATGGATATAGTTTTTGCTCCATATGCTCCCCTAGTGCCATTGGTGTTTTGAATTTTAACTAGTTAAATAGGTATGTTGTGGTAGCTCGTTGTTGTTAAAACTAGTAATTATTTAATGAAATAATGTTGAGAATATTTTTCTATTCTTATTTGTCATATGTTTACCTTCTTTGGCTGTTAAAGTCTTGATCCAGTTATTAATTCAATTTTTCATTTACTTGCTGGTTTTAAATGTTCTTTGTATGCCTTGGATAACAGTTCTTTAACAGATATGTCATCTGCAAACATTGGCTCTCTGTTGGTGTTTTGTCTTCTAATAGTTGTGATAGTGTATGTCACAGGGCAGAAATTTTTAATTTTAATGAAGTCTAGTTTATTAATTATTTGTTAGATGGTTCATGAATACTATGTTGTATTTTAAAAGGTATAACATTCAAGGTAATCTAGATTTTCTCCTATGTTTTCTTTCAGGTATTTTATAGTTATTCACTTAATATATAGAGCTCTGACTTTGAGTTAATTTTTATGAAATATATAAGATCTATCTGTAAATATTTTTTGTTTGTTTGTGGGTATCCAGTTGTTTTAGTACCATTTTGTTGAATAATCAGTAGATTATTTCTGTTTTTTTTTTTTGCCAGTTCAGATTTTATTTTTATTTTTTTAATTTAATTTATTTATTTATCTATATTTCACATCATTTCAGTCGATTATTTCTGTTTGTATCTATTTCTGGTTCAGTTCTATTGTTCTAATTGTCTGTTCTTTCAAATATACCACAAGATCTTAAGTACATTAGCTTTATATTAAGTTTTGAAGTTTTATATGGCGATTCCTTTGATTTTACTCTCATTCAATATTTTGCTATCTACTTTATTGTTAATCTTTACATATAATTATAGAATCAATTGATACCAATAAGATATCAGTACAATTTTTTATTCATTTATTTATTCATGCATTCATGTATTCATTCATTTATTCATTCATTCATTCATTCATTTATTTTGAGTGGAGTTTGCTTCATTGGTATTTTTTTCACCAATGAATATGCTGGTAGCTTTAGTACATATCTCTATATCTTGCTAAAAAATACTTTAGTTATATATATTTGTATATTGCATACCTTTGCATTCCCCAGGGTTCACCTCCCACCTCTTCTCTCTGACTGTTCCTGCCCCCACATACACCCAGTTTTGTACTTTAGTTTGGTTGTTTGACTTTTCCTCCTAGCCTTTATATTAGTGAAACCATTTGGATTCTGTCTTTTTCTTTCTGACTTGTTTCTGCTAATATTTCTTTTAGGTACATCCAGATTACCATAAATTCATGAAATTTGTCATTTTTAATTGATGAGTAATATTTCATTGTTTATATACACCACATCTTTTTCATCCATTCATCTGTTTTGGGAAATTTGGGGTTACTTCCATGTCTTTGCAATGATATCATAGTAATTTTAACTATAATTGCATGAAGCTATATTTCAACTTCAGAAAGTTATCTTGACAATACCAAGTTTCATTAATGTGATCATTGAGTATAGCTCTATTTACTTGGTTCTTCTTTTAGTTAAGCTTGTGTACATCAGTGTTTCTATAACTCCTAAGAAATTTCTTAGGAGTCTTTATAGTTGCCAGTTATTTGCAATTTTTTATATAGACAATACAGCTATATGCTGACAATAGCAGCGTTATTTCTTTTTTCTCTATATGCACATGGTTTATTTCTCTTCTTATCTTATTACAATAACAAAGACTTCAACTTAGAATGTGGAAAGGAGTGGCTAGAGAATACAACCATGCCTTGTTCTTGATCTTAATGCAACATCATCTAGTTTCTCACTATTGCGTATTAAGTTAGGTGTGGTTTTGTTGTTATCTTTATTTTTAGTAGATGTTATTTACCACATTGAGAAAAGTTACCCTTCTTTGGGACACTGAGAATTGATTTTATATTTTCAAATAATGAATAGATATTAGATTTTGTCATATATTTTCTGTGTCTTTTGACATAGTCTTTTAAAATTTTATATCTGGATAATGATCTGATCACCTTATTTGATTGTTGAATGTTGAGGCAGACTTGTGCAACTTTCATGGATCCAATCATTGGTTGTGGGATTTGATTGCTAATATCAAATACATCATTATATTTTACAGTTAGATACTTTGCTTAGGATTTTAAAATCAACATTTATGAGCAACATTGGTCTTGAGTTTTCTTGTAATATCTTTTACTTTTATATTCCAACTTTTTAATTTTATAGTGGATATTCTAATTAATAGTATGTGTATATACGTTGAATACATACATGTTGTTTATTTCCCTGTAAGGAATGCTGCATTTCCTTCTGGTAAGTGATTAATTTACTGTCAAATCAACTTCATTCTTTGACAAAATCTTCCTTCTTTATTAAATTTTAGTCACACACCCATGTGTTTTTTTCTCTAATTGGGCCTTACATTTGTTTACCTAACCCAGATTTAGCAAAGAATCCTGCTAAGTCAGGTCTATGAGACTCCCTTGGCCTTTAATAAAATTTCTCATCATCCTTCCATTGATATCTCAGTCTTTAGATCTAAGTCTTTCATTTGCCTTTAACAAGAGTACTATATGCCAGTTTACTAAATGTCTCTACTTGTTGTGTATATAATCAATTTCCTTTTAGTAGGAACTGACACCCTCACCTTTGTTGTAAGCCCTCAGTTATCTGCTATATTTGGGGTGGAGTTAAATCTATTCCCCCATTTCAGTAGTACTGAAGAAAGTTTCTGCTACCATCATATCAGGTGTGATATGTGAATAGGTGAATAATTTTGCTATACTTTCAAAGCATTTTTTCTTAAAAAAAAGGTTAGAGTAGACATAACCCTAGGCCTAGAGGACCACTATGTTCTCTTTGAACCTAGCATCCCTGAACTGAAAGCTGACAAGATCACTAGCAGATCTACTATAGCACTGACATTTTTTATTTCCCTCCACTTTATGGCCTATATGTCAGTATCTGAAATCAATTGTTTGATACACTTTGCCCTGTCTTAAAGTTATTTGAAGAGAGGTTATTACCATATTAGTATGACTAGAATCAGAAGTCCAAGGTTTTATGTTGTCCTTTTGGGCACTAAATCATGAGTTTGGAACTATGTGCTCTAAGACCAAATTAAGTACTGTAAAAAGAAATACTTAAGTTGAAACACTACACAGTTACGTAGATATCTTTTAACACCTGATTCTTCAACCTTTTACTTCATCCAAATCTGGACATACTAATTTCATTCAATTTTTTTCTCTACCTTAAAAGAAAAAAAATGATATATTTTATACATTTTTCTACCTAAGGAGAAATTACCATAAAATATGGCTGTTATTTTCAAAGATCAATAAATGTTTAGTTATGAAAAAAGTAAACCAAAATATCTTTAGAAACGTGTGATGCATTATTATTGACACTTTACTACTTAGATGTGCTTTTTATATGTTTATAATCTAGTTTTATGATATGTTCATATACATGTAATTTTAGGGAAAGACATGGGATGTTAGTTAAACCTTTTATTACTGTTAGTAAGGAAGTTTTCAGAATGGGTTGAAAATGGATCTAGGTGACAAGGTCGAGTCTTTCTTGTGTGACATCATGATATGGTTCTGCTCATAATTTCTTTCCTTGAGTATTGTTTCTGATATGTGACAATAGAAGCACCTCCATTACATGGAAAATTATAGGCTAGGGTGAAAGCTGTATTTTATATCATTCTTCAAGGAGACCTGGGTAAAGAACTTGCAGTTTTATCACTAATAAAATCTAAAGAAATTGCATAACCTGTTTGGAATTTATTGCAAATTTGTTTCTAAAACTATACACTTCAATCTGATAATTAGGGTAAGATATCAAAATAGCATTGTAATATATAATGAATAAAGCCATTGTCTGCTTATATACTGATATTTTCATATATTTTTTTTCAGGAGGAAAGACTTACCTGTGAAAAGATAGCCAAGGGCCACCACAGAAGAAAGCTCTGAATAAAGTAGGAAATCCTGTGTTTACTGGCTCCTGTGGTTCAGGCCAGCAAGGGTCATTGAACTGCACTTCATTTCCTATTCAACTCCCTCACTCTTTGAAGAGCACCAGGGGGACAGAATCAGTTTCCTGATGCTAGCAAAAACCACCCAGAACGATTGACCACTTTCTCAAGCTGCAATTTCTCAGTTTTATGTGCAAGTATATGTGTTTACATGATTGCTAGGTACCTATTATATTCTGTAAATAAAAATAAAACAAAAATTCTGTGACTACCACACAACTAGGGAGTAGATGCCTTCATAACATAGATTATTCTGATGATGAGTCTTTTTTGTTAATTTGGAATTATGACATTCTTATGAGGAAATTTCTTATCATTGTGGAAAGTGCCAAATCAACTGTTAACAAATTATATTTTATAATAATAGCTGCTAACAAATTATATTTTTCTGGCCAAAGGGAAATAAAAAATAAAATTATTTTTGTGTAGCTAGGAGTTTATTCATGCATTTCTAAGCTGCAGTCACTGATACTTTCATTTTCTGATTATATCATAAAAGCAAGTTCTATTTTTCAACTGATTGTTCTCTTTTATCTTAGCATGGCAATTACATCTACCTTCCATCTGCTCTGAGAATGTGTTGTACTGTGTCTCAGGGCCTTTGCACTTGTTACTCTATTTGTTTAAAATGTGTCATCTCTCTTTCACAGCCTGGAGAATTTAGCTTAAATGTTATTTTCTGACCAGCGGGTTTCTTTCTTTGCTTTTTTTTTTTTGTACCATGTCTTTATTAGAAAGACTACAGTTTTTATTTGTAGATTTACATTTTTATGTGCTATTTTCTATTCCACCCTGTACTGTGAGCTCCATGATGACCAACAGTAGCATGCTTTTCTTATTACTTTATCCCTTAGATACAGTAAAATGTCTAATTTGGAATCATATGGTAGGCTCTCAAAGAATGTATTTCTAGTGTCAGATATTTTAAGATAAAATTACTCATGTATTTATCCTTGATTAAATCAATTGGGTACTTCTTTCTTTTGACTTTGCCCTTCTTTATTCTTTCCTCTTTTCCCCACTCTTCAATTTTCATAGAAGGCTCTGTGATGTATTTTCTTAAAAAGTTTAGATGATACAATAAAAGAAAATAGGTCTTATTCATTTAGCTAAAAATATGTTGGGTTTGTTTACATTTCCTGTTGATGTGTAACATTTATTACAATTGATAAGGCAATACTGGTATTAGAGTAGGTAACTTTTTCTTTGTATTGTATAGCTCTGTGAATTTTGGCAAGAGTAAAATGACATGTATATGCCAGTATATTGTCACCAAAGCAGCTTCACAACCTATAACTCTGTTCCACCTATTCGTACCTACTTTTCCCTAATCCCTGACAAGCACTGACCTGTTTGCTCCATAATTTTAGCCTTTTCCAGAATGCCATGTAGCTAGAACCATATAGCACAAAACCTTTTAGATTGGTTTCTTTCACTAAGTAATATGAACTAAATTTTCTCTCAGCCATTTGGTTTACAATTTAACAAGTTATATTTTAACATTGAATAGCATCCTGTTGTTTACACGTATTAATTTGCTTGTCAATTAATCTGAAGTATATTCAGTTTTTGAAAAAAAAAAAAGAAAAAATAGTTGAAATCCCAGTGATTGTATTATTCTGTAATCATAACTATAATGAATGAATGTCCCTATTGTTCCACATTCTGCCAGCATATCGATGTTTTAATTTTTATTCATTTTAAGAGGTGTGCTGCATTTGTTTTAATTTGTCAGTCTCTGTTGACATGATAATTGAGTGACTTTCATATGCTTATTTGCTGCAGATTTTTAATTATTACTAAAGTACATTTAGTAAGTTTTGGAAGGAGGCAATGCAAGACTTGGGATGATTCTGAAGAATCGGTTGGGCTTTTGGGGTTAAATTTTTTTTGGGGGGGTTAAACTTTTTCGTCACTCCCCCCAAAAAATTGTATTTACCAATGATGTCAAGTAATCTGACAGGTGCAATACAGTTTTTAAAAATATCAGATTCAATTGAATATCACCAGACTCAGATTTCAGTCTAAGCTTTCATACAAAAAAATGCAAAAGCTGCAAATAGTCAACCATGATAATACAGTGATTTTAATATGAATACATTTATTATGACTTAGTAAATCAGGTAGAGGCTTGTGAATGACCTCTTTACCATTTACCTGGAAGTGTACAGTCCACGTATCAATCCTGGAAATTCTGCATTCCTTTGACCACAATGATGAAAGGGGCACACATGGAAAGAACAGAACATCAACATGCCCCATCCACACAGGCAGTTTCCCAGCTAGCTACAGTGATCTTGAATTTATTATAAAAATAAGATTGTCACTGGAAAACATTAATTTTTCTTGTGTTAATGTTCCATTTGGACATCTTACCTCCCGGAGGGAACGTATGACACATTTGAGTAGGTTTCTCTGAAACTGAATAATTTTATTTCCTAGAGATCTTAAGAATGAGGTTAAACTATTCTGGCAGAGTTTAAATGCTCTCTGACTTGGATTAAAAGCAAACCAAGGTCACTTTCTGCTTTGTGATTCTTTTAAAGTAGCTTTTATATTTGAATGTCACTCTCTTGCACTGTATTTAAATAGTAGAGTTAATAACTTCTTGATTATCTTAAGGATTATTCAGAAAACATTAGGATAAACAAGAGTAAAAAGGGATTGGAGATCATCTTACAATTTCATGAAATATCTGACAAGTTTTATTCTTCTAGCATAGCTAAAGGTTCTTAAATATTTTTGGCATACTGTTGTTCTTAAAAAAAAAACAAAACTTTATCTTCCTTTGTCAAAATAAATCAAAGCATGATAATCTCACATGCACTTAAAAGGTATCAAAATTTTGAGAGATTATTTATATACCAGTTACTCCAAATATTGCATCTCTCTTGAATGAGAAGAAAAAATTAAATCAGATATCAGAAAAGGAAATTGTTCTTTTCTATTGCTATCGCTTTCTTTTCTATAGAGATAATTAAATGCCTTTAAAAGATATGAGTTTGAGAGTCAGAGATAAAGTGGTTTCAAAAACCAGAAGTTAATGTTAAAGTTACACTATCGATAAAACATTAACTTGTATTTTATATTCTGACTAGTGATTTGACTTAAAATGATACTAAATGTGAAAACAGATTATTGTCTCTTAGTACCTGACAATAACCTAATGCATTTTAGCAAATGAAAGTTTACTGGGATTGTTGTGTTGTGAATTATAGCTAGATTTCCTTTTCCCCAATTTCTGTATTTGTCTTTGGAAAAGTGACCATCTGTTTTATTCTCTTTCAAGGATGTGATGGTAGAGGATGGACCTGGACTAAAAATAGTAATGGTAATATAGATTTGATGCAATAAGAAAACACAGTTAACAAAATATGTGTCTGTATTTTTTAAATTTCTAATTTGGAAGTAAGAAGACTTTATTTGAGAATATGACTATAGAAGAACCATAAATTTAAAGTATGCACAGACATGATTTCAGATTTCTCACAAATAAGTAGGATGGCTTTTGCACCCAAGATCTTGAGTAAAAACACACACATGTACAAGCACAAACACACACATAGAGGAAAAAAATAAGCAAAGAAATTCTTTCCAATAGTTGGCTTCATGAATACAACTGCTCTCCTGTTCCAGTAGTGCTTGCTTGCCAAATAAAACATCACTGTTCCACTAGGAAATGGCTAACTAAACAGAAGTGCAATGAATCTGCTGCTGATGAATATTCGGACTACTCCATGAAGTCCCTTGTGTCAAAAATTGTTATAGAGGCTTTTTTGTTGTTTTGGACATTCCCAGGACTGGTTGCTCAGTGTTATGTAAATGACAAATGACTAGAAAAAATATTGGCATAGGTAAATAAGGAAATCAGTTTCCTAGTGAAAGGATCCAAACAGGTTCAACAGTCATCTGAATGCAGCTTCTCAATATCTAAGAGAACATGCTTGTATTCTTCAGTGAATTTGGACATTATTATATTAAACCACATGAATTTGCATAGATGAATCTTAAAGGGTGGAAAAAACAGAAATGTGGGTTAAAGCCCTGTTGCTAATTCTTAATATGGATCAGATTTGGATTTACTTTTGCCTCCAAAAAATGATTGAGAATTGTGTGACCAGGTAAATCAACAAAACAGGGAGTTTGTGTGCAAGCATTCATACATTTTTTTTCTGTTGCTGTATCTTTCTGTAATTGATTCTATAAATTAGTATTCATGATTGAAACATTCATTTGTGCTTTTTCTCTTTTTGCAAAAGTTGTCTGTGATCCTTCTCATAAAGATTTATAATGTATTTTAATGAATTATATCAAATAATTTGATTCATAATTGTCAAAAATTCCAAGTCTGCAGAAAATACTGAAAATAACAAACTTATGTATAGTTATGACTGCCTGTATCAAACAGAAGTTAATATAGAATGTGTAAAGTCATTAAAAACTGAATTAAAGAAACTTCCACAATGTTGCCCTTGTTTTTTATACCTTAGACCCAAGTCCAAGAAAAAGGTGAAATTAAAAACATAGACACCTTCCAATAAGAATGACATTTAACCACACAAGAATGAATTGCCACAAATGTTAAAATAGTATAAATTATAAGTAGAGGGTGGAAAACTTTATATTGGCAAATTCTTTCTGCTGAAAATACCTAATATGTAGGCGAATAACACAACCCTTTAACTTGTAGATTTATTTTGTAAAACTAAAAGTAGGTACTTGAATAAGTTTCCCACATCATATCTTATTTAAACTCAAGAATCTGGTCCAGCTACTGTATTTCTTATTTTGATATAAACACTTTAAATAAAAAGTTGCATAAATCAAGTGAATAAGAAGTCACTGACATGGTAATTTGACAACTGAGAGTGACTGAATTTCTTTCCTTTCTTGGTCAGTTCTCAAGAAGTATCTTTATTTCCACATATTTTTAAATTATCTCCAGACCACACAAGGGTTCCCACTTCATTCATTTGTGTTTTTTGGTGATTCAAATATAATATCCAACATTCCTGTTCTTTATTATATTTGAATTGAACTTTTTTTCACCAATACCCAGGCTAGCCTCAAAATTGAAAGACATGACTCAAAGTCAAAAATATTTTGAAGATTATGTCTGAAAAAAGTTTAATTTTTACAATAATTGCATACAGTCTTAAAATATCTGATTTGAAGACAACATTCATTTATTTCTTCTTTCATTTGCTTAATGAACATGGGAGAAATTAAGACTAAGATACATTCCTAGTAGAGTTCTATGGTTATTTGACTGGACAAATTAAGTGGCATGAGTTGACAGAGAAAATGATTCAATTCTACAGTTCCATGTGGGGTTCCTTTACTGTGTCTTAGCTGGCACTCCATGATGTAAGTTCCCTCAAGGTCCATCACAAACTATTCTCATTTTTACTCCTCTGCCTGAAAATATGTTCACTGTGCAAAAGTCTTTCCAACATACTTTCTAATTATTCAAATCCTTCATAATTCACCTACCAAAATTAGATCATACTTGCTCCACAAATCCATCCTCAGTTTCTCTGACTCCTCATTTACTTCTTTGTTATCTGTATTCCTTTAGGACAGATAACTAACCTCAACTTGTTTAGCACTGGTAGATTCAATATCTGGAATGCTTCTCTCTCTATTTGGGTGACTTATCCTTTTCCACTAAGGAGACACAGACAGATTCTTCCAATCATTTGTGCATTCACTAGGCAGTCTCTAGCCAGTCCATTTCCTTCCTCCCACCCCCTTGCCCCAAGTGTGGATTGTGAAATGGTGACTTAGAAAGATCTGTGAACTACTGAACCTTGAAAAAGAAGGTTCAAGGGACAGGAGGTCTGAGCACAAATTTTCCAAGAGCAAAAGATCCTCCAGAATCACAACAATAAAACCATTTAATCAATTAGAACTCAGAATTCAATGAATTTTATTTAAATAAAATTTGAACCTTATCTAGTCATTCCTTTTTTGATGGTTTTATTTTTAGTTATTATGTTCACTAATGTTTTTTCTCTAATTAATTTGGTGATGAACTTATATATGTCATAGTAAAGAATTTCTTTATTAAGGAACAATAGAGTGTCAGATTCTATGTTAGGTTCTGGAGCAAACTGGAAGACAATGACACTAATGGATCAAGGAAGGCGAGGGACTTGTAGAATTGTTTTATCTTATTTACTAACCAAGGGTTGTGCTGATACCTAGAATCAAAATATTTCACTTTCTTTTTCAACTGTCTCACTTTGTCTGTGACACTTAAATCATAACCAAGAATCCCATTGAGTTTCTTCTTTCTCTGACATCCTGTGAAATAGATAATTCATACTTCCCATGTTCATTAGTTCTTGAATATCAACCTTCTTTGGTTATGATTTGTTAGGATGGCATTTGCTAGGTTAGCACCTCAAAGCATATATCTGCATTTTTTTGTGTCATTCCTAAGTGAACAAGTTTTGAAAAGATTAATAGTTTGTGTCACTGGTCACATGCTAAGGAAAGTGAAAGACAAATGCATCAAATTCTTCATCACAACATAGATTTAGCCAAATTGTATGGTAGCCCGAGGCTGCTGATTTCCTATATTTTGAGCTGTAAATTTTGCAACTTCAAGGGAAGGGAGAGTTCTTATTGCAAATATGGAGACATAAGGACTTTTGAAGCCCTTGTAGAATGTGGAAATGTAACAGTTCCACTATGCAAAACTACAAATACACAACCTGCACACCTAGAGGACCTGTTGGTGGGCAGGGTGATAGGCAAAACTTTCACTAGTAGTATTTGGTGATTTGTAAATTAGTAGCCAGAAGTTGATTTGGAGACAAAACCAGATAAAAGAGAACACCACAAAAGAGATTTAAAGAGATTATTTCAGCCGAATTAAAACCAGAATGTGTGATATCACAAATCCAAGAAAAGTGAAGACCTCAAGGAGTGAGCCAAAGATGTCTCAACATTAGACAAGATAGGCCCAATAAGTTGTAAGAGGTAGAAAAATGCCAGCATTTTTTTCAGCTTAATTTTCAATCAGATACAGTCTCCTGGCAATCTTAGTCATTAATCATGCAATTTGGGGGAATTCATAAACATTTCAAAATTATTCTCAATCAGAGTGATGATATTATTCACTATTATTAAAACTTGAACATTAGGTTGATGTTTTTTCCAAAGCACAATAGCAATAGATTTATATTTATTTTTTCTCACTCCCTCTCCCATCTTCTTATCTGGAAATATTGTGGAAAATTTACATTATCCCTCAAAGTTTTCCAGGAATCATGAAGTTGAACCAAGCAAAGTGGTTGGTGGCTTGGAGGTGGCTCTGTGGCATTTTCTTCTTCCTAGAGATCAAATAGGGACAATGGAATCTAAGAAGCAATGGTCTCACAGATCTACTCTCAGGGGAGAGTGAACTAACACAGAGTCCTCAAATGAGACAAGGAAAGTTGACTTGTTCTGTAAATGATGCATCCAATTCCAGGACAAATAATTTTGGTGTGCTGCATATGTCTGCAAAAGTTTGCCCATTGTGCCATCATTTTTCTTGAGTCTGTATACCTCTCTACCCAAGATTGTACAAGATTCCCTTTTGCGTTGTTTTTGTCTTAGTGAGTTCTGGTCATCATCCCTCTTCATTTTCCTGCTGAGCTGAATTTGTCAGTTGCTGTTTTCCCTATGGGGGACACTTTCCCTCTTGCCTTGCTCCTAATACCTATGTGTGCCATAGTCTGCCCAATATGACCAGGCCCATAGTGTTTCCCTCTCCCTGATTTCCTTAAAGTAAACCTCTTAGAACCCTGAATAACATTGTTCCTTTAACTCACCTCATCTTTCCCATGTCCTATAACCTACCTTCCCCCTGCCTAGACCCAGCAGAAACCATTCTGTGTTGCCAAAAGAGCTACCCATGCTGGCTCATAGCAAGGTAATTGAAAATGATCAGCTATTCACCTTTTGCTTCTTACAGTTAATTTATTTTTAGTAATCTGAGTTGTACTATCAGAAGAGTCACACAAAATAATGTATATCTCACAAGTCACACTCAATTTCATTTAATTAAGAAAAAAAGAACAGATGAGGGATTTTTTTAAATGGACAGTTTTATAGTGTTTCAAATGTCTTTTTTGTGTCTAGAATTTTCCCAAAATTATTAGTATAATTCCATGAAATGTAGTATTTCATTTATGTGCACATGTGCTTCACCTGCTTCTCTTTTAAAAAAATGTTAATTCTAATATTTTGAAAGCATCCCTTCAGTTCTTCAATTCATGATATTTCCTTCCTTAATATCTTGTCTTTTAAATCCCCACACACCCCAACATTACATTCTCTCTTTTTCACTCTTTCTCTCTGATTTTCCATCATCATACATTCTCTCATTTGTGTACATTTTCCAATCTCTCTTTTCTTCCTGCTTCTGTCAGAGATATTCTGAGTCATATTTAGCTTATCTTCCTAGTTCAGTTTGGACTCCTTGAAGAAGAGATAAAGCAATCTCAACTACCAGCCAACAGTCAGAGGAGACAACAGTGTGTCTTGGACTGAGGGAGGATTAGTATGACACACATACTTTTGATCTAAATTCATTTATATAAATTTGTTTTTCCCTGTGGTTTGCTGAGTGTATTAGGTAGTTATCCCCTCTTCATCCCCACAAATGATATACCATTAATTTTTTATTTCTGTCAATTTCAACCAGTTGTTCTACAGCAGTGATGTGTGTTTGTGACATATGTGATTATATGACTGGCATGGGCTTTGACAAAGCAATCTTCCAGAGAGTGCTCAAAATTCAGAACCAGCTTTCTCTGCAGTCTAGATTTCAGTCATGAGATCCTAGAGAAAATGTTTTCATGATGATATGAGTTATTAAGATCTGATTTAAAAATTTCTTTAGAAGTTCCTATGAATTTCTCTATATGTCAAAAACCTTCTCCTACAGTACAATCCAGGTATATGTGGCTACTTGAATAACTACACATGGTATATCAACCACCAATAGGAATAAATAACTTTTGAGAGATACCATTCTTATTTGTAATGGGCAGTTTGGGATCTATTAATGCATGTTGTGTTTCAGAGGGAACACAAGAAACAGAGAATGAAATATTTTGTCAAATGCAAATCTGTTTTCCTTCCTTAAGAGCCAGTGAAAATTGAAGATTATAAAAATATATTACTAATACTACTTAAACAAATGATTGTATTAAAAGTATTTATATTAGCTGTCCATATAAAGAAAAGCAAAGTTAGACTGTTATAGTTGTATATTATTTTAAGTGAGACTAAGACCCTGAAATTGATTTGCTCTCTCAGTAAATTAAAATGTCATTTATCATTATCATCAACATCAAATATTTTCTCATACACCATACATGGTGGCTCTCTGTTGGGTATCTTCTAAAACCAGGTCAAGGGAAATGACACACCTCCCTTCATGAAATCACAGTAGATGCTAATGATGTGGACAAATATGCACAGATGTAATGGATAGTGTCTTACAGAGTCTTGTTGTCTTAAAATAGTGAAGTGAACCCTACAGCATTAGTGATTTGTCATCCTCACAGGAATATATCAGGACTTAGTACTAGACTGGGGGTAAAATATTTGTTAGAAATCCAGGAAATTTCATACAGCATTGCATTCACTTACATTGTTATACCATTAGGAAGGTATTTTGAACCATCATGCAATGAAAAAATTGCATAATTTTTACCTCAGCAATTTGACTATTAAGAACTCTTATGCTACTGATATGTTTGCACAGAAATATTTACTCATGCAAATTTAAAAGAAAAGTATAGCTTAATCTAATATTTACCACTAGGAAATAGTTGAATATATTTTACTGTGTCTATACAATGAAATACTACAAATTTTAAAGAAAACTGAAGAATTTCCTTATGCACTAATGGAGAAAAAACTTCAAGTGAAAATAATCAAGATACGGAGAAGTATATGCAGTATATGCTGTTATTGGATAAAAATAAAAGTGTGTGAGTATGTAAGTAGTGTGTGTGTGTCCTAATATTATGCCTGAGAGACAGAGAGGGGAAATAAATTTTCATTGCATATATTTATACCCAAAAAAGGTAATGACTTGAAAATACTTTATACTTAGCTAATTTTTTGATATTAAATAATTTATTTATATAGAAATTTTATATCTGTGATCTCTGGGGTTCAACCCCCCCTTGACCATTCCCACCCTTCCCCCCTCCAAGTTGTGTACTTTAATTTGGTTGTTGACTTGTTTTAATTTTTGTTCATCGCTTTTTATTTATCTTTCCCATAGTCTATATAATAGTGAAACCATTTGGTTTCTGTCTTTTTCTTTTTGACTCATTACTACTAATATGATTTCTTCTAACTCCTTCCATGTTATTATAAAATCATCCATTTGTCATTTTTAATTGATGAGTAATATTCTATTGTGTATATATATCACATCTTTTTCATCCAATCATCTGTTTTGGGACATTTCAGTTGCTTCCATGTCCTTGCAATTATAAATAGTGCTGCAATAAACATCCAAGCACAGTTGTCCTTTTGTACAAGCATTGGGGTCTCCTTTGGGTAGATTCCCAAGAGAACAATTGCTGGGTCATGTGGTAGTTCGATTTTCATTAATTTAAGGTCCCTCCACACAGCTTTCCTTTGAGGTTGGACCAGTTTTCATTCCCACCAACAGTGTAAGAGTATCCCCTTTACTCCACATCCTCACCAGCACTAGTTGTTGCCCATTCTTTGGATGTGGCCCATTCTTACTGGTATAAGGTGATATCTCATTGTGGTTCTGACTTGCATTTCCCTTATTGCTAGTGACACTGAATAATTTTTCATGTGCCTGTTGGCTATTTGTATTTCTTCTTTGGAGAAGTGTCTTTTTATTTCTTCCCACTTTTTGATTGGGTTTCTTGCTTTGTTTTTGTTTAGTTGTGTTAGTTTCTTGTGGATCTGCATTATCAAACTCATCACTTTTGTGGTGGGCAAAAAATTTTTCCCATTTGGTTGGATTTCTTAGTTTTTTCTGTTGTCTCTTTTGCTGTACAGAGCTTTTTAGTTTGATGTAGTCCCATCTGCTTAGGTTTTCCTTCATTTTTTTACCATCTGTAGATTTTTCCAGAAAGGGATTTCTGAATTGTACTTCATGGGTTTTGCTCAAGTTTTTTTCTATGTATATTATGGTTTCAGGTCTGACATTTAAGTCTTTTATCCATTTTTAGTTGATTTTTTACAAGGTGAAGATGTTGTCTTGGTCCATTTTTTTTTTGCATGTTTTAGTCCAATTTTCCCAGTTCAATTTATTGAAGAAGGTATCTTTGTTCCAAAGCAAATTTTTCACCCCTTTGTCAAATATTAGTTGACTATCTATATGTGGTTTTATTTCCGGGCACTCAATTCTGTTCCATTGGTCTCATTGCCTGTTGTTGTACCAGTACCATGCTGTTTTAATTATTATGACTTTGTAGTATAAATTGAAGTCTGGAATAGTTGTCTCTATTCTACTTTTTTTTTTTTTTTTGGTCTGGAGACTTTTTGATATTTGAGGTCTTTTGTCATTCCATATGAACTTCTGTATTTTTTTTTCTGTCTCTCCAAAGAATGTTATTGGAAATTTTATAGGGATTGTGTTGAATTTGTAGATTGCTTTGGAAGTATGGTCATTTTGATGATTTTAATCATTCCAATCCATGAGCAAGGAATACCTTTCCATTTCCTTATGTCTTCTATCTCTTTTAGCAGTGCTTTAAGATTTTCTTTCTATAGATCTTTCACATGATTTGTTAGATTTATTCTCAGGTATTTAATTGCTTTTGGTGCAATGGTAAATGGGATGGATTTTTTCATTTCTTCTTCTTCTTGGCTTTTGCTTATAGGAAAGCTACCAACTTCTGTGTGTTTCTTTTGTATCTGACTACACTACAGAACTGCTTTATTATTCAGTAGTTTTTCTATGGATTTTTTTGGGTTCTCTATATAGAGAATCATGTCATCTGCATAAAATAGCTTCAGTTCCTCTTTTCCTATTTGTATCCTCCCTATGCCTTTCTCTTGCCTTATGCCCTAGCTAAAACTTCCAGTTCAATGTTAAAAAGTAGTGGGGAGAGTAAGCATCCATGCCTTTTTCCATATCATAATTGGAATGATTTTAGTTTTTCTCCATTTTAGATGATGTTTGCCGCAGGCTTGTCATAGATTGCTTTTATTATGTTGAGGTATATTCTTTTAATCCCCAATTTTTCAAGGGCTTTTATCATGAATGGATGCTGGACTTTGTCGAAGGCTTCTTCTGCATCTATTGATAGGGTCATGTGTTTTTTGTTTTTCTCTCTGTTGATGAAGTGTATTATGTTAATTGATTTCCAGATGTTGAACCATCCTTGTCCTACTGGGATAAATCCCACTTGGTCATGGTGAATAATGCTTTTTATGTATTGTTGGAATGATGCCAGGATTTTGTTTAAAAATTTTGAATCCATGTTCATTAGGGAAATTGATCTATAGATCTTGTTCTTGGTTCTGTCCTTATTTGGCGTTGGTATGAGCGTGATGCTTGCTTCATAAAATGTGTTTGGCAGTTTTCCTTTTTTCTCAATTTTTTGGAAAAGTTTTAGTAATGCAGGCATTATTTCATCTTTGATTGTCTGTTAGAATTCATTAATAAAGCCATCTGGTTCTAGGCACTTGTTTTTAGGTAGAGTTTTGATAATTGCTTCTATTTTACTACTTGTAGTTGGTTTATTTAAGTTCTCCATATCTTCTTTATTCAATTTTGTGTAGTTGTATCTTTCTATGAATCTGTCCATCTCATCCAGGTTGTTGTATTTATTTCCATATAGTTGTTTACAGTAATCTCTTATTATGTTTTGGATTTCTTTTGTGTTGTAATTTCTCCTCTCTCATTTGTGATCCTGTTTATTTTAATTTTCTCTCTTCTTCTTTCCTTTGTGAGCTTTGCAAAGGGTTTATCAATTTTATTTATTTTTTCAAAGAATCAACTTTTGGCTTTGTTGATCTTCTGGGTCATCTTTTTGGTTTCTAGGTTATTTATTTCTTCTTTTATTTTTATTATTTCTTGTCTTCTGCTGGGTTTTTGTTGTTGTTGTTGCTCTTTTTCTAATTTTTCAATTTGGGAGATAAGGTTTTTTTCCTTTGGATATTTTCTTGGTATTCAATATGGGCCTGTGTTGCTATGAACCTTTCTAGATATGGTTTTGCTACATCCCAGACATTTTGGAATGTTATGTCTTTGTCATTTATTTCAAAGTAGGTTTCTTCTTTAATTTCTTCTTTCATTTCTTGAATTACCCATTATTCATTTAGTAGCATGTTGTTGAATCTCCAAGTGTTGGATGTTCTTGTTTTCTTTTCATTATTGATTTCTAGTTTGATACCTTTATGATCTGAGAAGAAAGTTGGTATTATTTTAATCTTTGTGTATTGAAGTTTACCTTCTTGCCTAGTTTGTGGTCAATTTTAGAGAATGATCCATATGCATTTGAGGTGTATTCTTTTCCTTGTGTGTGTAGTGTCCTGTAGATCTCTATTAGGTCCATTTTATCTAGGTCTTGTTTAAGGCTTTTGTGTCCTTGTGTAACTTTTTTTTTTTTTGATTTGTTGAGAGTGGGGTGTTAAAGTCTCCTACTACATATGTATTTTCACCAATATTTGTATTCAGTTCTCTTAGTAGCTGAATTATGAATATTGGCACATCCTCATTGGTGAGTATATGTTGATAATTGTTATTTTTTTTTGATGGGTTGACACTTGAACCATTAGGTAGTGACCTTCTTTATCCCTTGTCACTTTTTTAATTTTGAAATCTGTTTTGTCTGCTATAACAATGGCTACCCATGTCTTTCTTGGGGGCCCATTTGCTTCTAGAATTGTTCTCCACCCTTTTACCTTCAATCTATGCTTATCTTTTGGGATCAGATATTTTTCTTGGAGGCAGCAGAATGTTGGGTTCTGTCTTTTAATCCAGTCTGCAACTCTGTGTCATTTGATGAGTTTAGCCCATTGATATTTAGAGTAATTGCTGATGTTTGAGGTTCTAGCATTGAGTTCCTGGTGGCCATTTGGGGTTCTGTTTTAGTTTCTTCTTCTTTTTCTTGTTTTTAAAAAATTATTCCTTTTTTTTATTCTTCTGAGGGTTTTGGTCTTAGGGCTTCTTGCAGGAGTTCTTGGAGTGGTGCTTTCTGGAGGCTTTGTTTGTCTGAGAAGTTTCTAATTTTCCTTCATAAAGAAAGGACAGTTTTGCTGGGTAGAGTATTCTTGGCTGGCACTTTTTGTCCTGGTGTGTTTTGAAGATGTGGCCCCATTCTCTCTTTGTTTGGAGTGTCTCTTCTAGGAAATCTGAAGTCAGTCTAATGGATTTTCCTTTGTAGATTATCTGCTTCCTTTCTTTTGTTATTTTCATAGTTTATAGTTTTTTCTTTAACTTTGGCGCTTGAAAGTTTTGCTATGATTTGTCTTGCTGTGTTTTTTCTTTCATTGAAGTAGTTTGGTGTCCTTTTTGCTTCTTTCTCTTCTCCTTCTGGGATTCCAATTTCTCTTTGTTTTCTTTAGGATATCTGACAGATCTCAAAAATTTTTCTTCTGTCTTCTTACTTT
>PVHY01011789.1:0-23820 GCA_004024945.1 Uropsilus gracilis | reverse complement strand
ATCTACTTTCCTGGTTTTTCCCTGCATTCTTGAGCTCTTCTATTGCTCCTCTTCTTCAGTTTCTTATTTAGGGTTTTAATCTCATTCTTTTGTTGGTGAATGATATTCTTTGTTATGCTGCATTCTTTTAAAAAAATATTTAAAATATTTTTCTACTTTTTTTTTTTTTTTTTAAGACTAGGTCTTGCTATTTTTGCCCATGGAACCATAGGCTCTCATTGCCCGGGATACCAGAGAAACAAGCAATCCCCAGTCTCAGCTTCCCAGGTAGCTGGGATTACAGGTGTGTACCACCATGCCCAGCTATTTTTTTTGGAACTAGGTTTCACTACGGGCCCCAGGCGGGACCCGAACCGTGATCCCTAGCCCCTGCCACTTCATAGGCTGAAGCTTACAGACATGAGCCACCGTGCCCGGCTTATATTTTTCTACTTCTCTTAGCTCATTGAAAGTTTCTGACTTCTTGCTTTCCCTTTTTTCCCCATCTTCCCTTGCCTCTTTTAATGGTTTTAACAAGTAGACTCTGAATTCTTTATCTGAGATATATAGTGTTTCTTCCATGTCCTCCATGTTGGTTTCTGAATATTGTTTATTCTTTGGTGGTGAGTTATTCTTCTTAGGGCTTGCATGAGTATTTGTATTCTTTCTCCTTCCTGTGTTTTCCCTTTGGAATGTACTCTATATATTGATTCACTTCTGTTCTAGAATTAGGTGGCATGGTGAAACTGACCAAGTTGTGGTTATTTTTGCCTTTGTGCTTTTGCTGTTGTGGTCGATATATCTTGTTTCCGTTGGCTATTTTGGGGGACAAATTCCTTTTCGGTGGTGCATATATGTGGTTTCTATTGTATTGTTTATCTTCTTTTTTCATTCTTTCTCCTCTTTTAGATTGATGGGTTTTAAATGTTTCTTGGTACCTCCGAGTTTGTAGCTTTATTTAGTGGTGTGTCTAGGGTTTGTTGTACAAACTGCTTTTGGTTGGGGTGTCTTGACAGACTTGGGTAGTCAATGTCTTTGGTTCCCTACTATGGTTCTGGGTTGCTGTGCTCTGAGCTGCTTCTTGTTGGAGTTTTCAGCACTAAAACTCAGTCTTTGATAAACTCAGTCCAAATGCGGGATCCTCGCTAGCCCACAGGTGTGTTACCTTAGCAACAGGAGTTAGTCCTGCATGGCTGGACCCCTCTGGCCCATTGGCCATGGGATGAGCAGCTTCTTGCTGGAGTTTCCAGCATTAAAACCTATTTAGTTAAATTTTAAAATAGTGCTTTTAGAAAAAAATTTAAAAGAGATTCTTTGTAGGTGAGAGTATGCATATCTCAAAGTTAGTGTTTTTTTTTTTAATCTCATTTTATTTTAAGAAAATGTCTACTACAATAGCTACAAATGATTTGAGGGTTACACTAATATTTGCTGACTAGTTCCACAACAAACTCACTTCTCCCACCCCAGCAAACCTCTTCTGGTAATAAGTAATACAGATTACTTCAATAATATTCCTTTATGACTCTTTTTATATGGTCAATCTATATCACCTCCATGAATGACCAATAGGTTTCTTAAATCTACTACTAAATTAATAAAGAAAATCATTCTTATTTCCTGTGTACTTTTTCAATTAATGATTAGCCCATAAGTATATATCAAAGATCTGCTATGTCTATATACACCATGCATGTGCACATGTATGCACATACAACCACACTAATTCACTTTAAATTTAAATTTAAATGTAGTCTTATAATTTTAAGATTTCATGGAATAACTCATGATGATCACCCATACAATAAACCCTAACTAACTCAGGGGATGTACTTTCTATTTTTTGCACATAATAAATATGTGCATTTTCTCTATCATGTGATAGACTTCCATGTCTTTGTGCTATTTGGTGGTCCTTCCTAGTACATGAAAGGATAAAATTAATCCAGTTGTGCCAACAGGAGTACAAAAGTGTTGTTAAATGGCTTAACTATGTTTTATGTTTATTTTCCAATTAAGTTCTTAATTATATCCTTTCTTTTTGAATTATTTTTGAGATGTGGGAGGTGGATGGGTAGAAGGAACTTTACTAAATAGACTAGGATCACTAAGGGTTGATCTGATATGAAATAACTGAAAATCACTAGACTTTCTTTGCTATTCTGGGAGTCTCTCTCTTGTCTTTGCTTCTACTAATGCTCATTAGCTATTTTTCTAATAATTTCTGGGGTTATTTTCCTGTATTCAATTCAGCATTTCACTACTAAAGCACTTTATTAGCAACAGGGAATTGGAGCTATCACTATATATTTGTGATTACTAGTAGTTTGAACAAAAGAATTTTGGTTACATAACTTACCCTCTGAGGATTTTATTGTACAATTTCTAATATAAGAAAAAAGCAATTTATTTTCATTTCCTTATTACTTTCATGCACTTGTTATGTAGCCAAAACCAAGCATTGTTATGACGCTAATCTACCTATATTTTGAACATTTTATGGGAAATTTTTGCAGTATGTATTTTAATCTAACTGCATCAGGACCACTAGCTGTCCCTTGATTATTTGCTTATTTATAAACACCTCTGCCTTCATCACAGAACTCTAGTAATATTAGAACATAAGATGCCCGAGGGAAATGATTCATCTCCAGGACTTATGATAGGGTCTGGCACCGAGCACACTTTCAATAAATATTTGTTGAATGACTAAATATTGGTTGAATGAATTAGTCAGGCATGATTCCTCTCTATTGAAAATTTGTTCCATATAACCCCATAAAGTCATTAGAATCTCTTATTTGGCATGGAATTATCAAAGGAAGATTGAGCTTCAAAATACAACTGAAAGACTATATATTAATATACTAGAATTGATAACAAACTGTCACAAAGTGAGTGAATTACAACAGAAATATTTTCATTCACAGTTCTGGAGGGTAAGATTCCGAAATCAAAGTCTCTGCAGTACCATACTACCAAGAAAGGCTCTAAAGGAAAAATATTAACAGTTCTCTGCTTTTTGTGACTGTGAATGATCTTTAACTCCCTGTATTGTGGCCCCATTGCACCAATCTCTGTGTCCATTTTATATCACCTTTTGGACTGTCATGCATTGCTTATGTATCTTGCCAGGACATGTCCTAAGACCTAAGTTGGATATAGGGTCCACCTGGACATATCCACTTGGATATAGGGTGAACTCATCATAAGATTTTTAACTTAGTTACATCTAGAGTTTTTTTTTTTAAACAAAATAAAATTCATGCATTCCAGGGATTAGGGCATGTTCATTTTCCACCACATAAGAGTTATTTGGTAGCAGTACTCATGGACAAATGAACTATGATGAAATTGTGGGAATTATCTGTGATTGAGGTAGTGGGTTTTCTGATAAAAGCTATGATGGGAATTGGAGCAAGGTGCAGATTTGGACACCACTCTGTAAACTGGAGTGTCATAGGATGATTCATCTCTTCCCCTGCCAAGAACTGCTATATTGATGCTCAAAAGTCGTGTTTGAGGGTTTTGATTCTAGAATAAATTGCACCATGCCATTTGCCTTATGTATCTTTTTCCATTATAATGAAAATGAAGGTTCATAATGGTATAATTGGATGAGAGATGTAGTCTATACATGAAGATACTATTCATTACGGTAGAACAAAAAATGACTGACAACTTCAGGAAAAGTGAGTTAAAGAATTAAAGAATGGGGTAATTTTGAGTTTCACAGTATTCAAACCACAGTAAGAAGGGGATTAAATAAGAGCCTTCAACTCTCACACCTCCAACCTGGTGGCTGTTAGAGTATCAATTTCAGAATCTAAGGAGTGTCATGTGAACATGTAATAGAATTTTATGAAAAGACTGAGAGAAAAGTTAAGTAGAAAATTTACTTCCTTTTTTCTGTAACCTTGGAAAGTGCCTTGGCCTGATTTTAAGTGCACGGGACTAGCATTTCTTCATATAGGCTTTTTTTTTTTTTAATTTTTAACCAACTAAACACATGCGAACACTGAACCATTATTAATCATGAGCCACTGTAGGTCTTAAGTTTCTGCAAACAAGTGTCTTAAGCAGAGTGAGTCACCATATCTGGAATCATATGCCATGCTGTTTAACTCACTGCCTTCCATGGACATATTAGAGGGGAAAATTATAATATATGGCTTATTAATCAATAACTTATTTTGGAATGATATCAAATATTATTTCCCCTACATAAGACTGGCAAAACAGCCTGCTATAGAAAAGATTTTTGGAAGCCTCAATACTACTAATACAGGTGTGACATATCTAGTACAAGGTGATATGTATCTTGGGGAGTTGTCTGTAAATCTCAACTCTTGAATACTCCAGTTATACTTGTGGGTATTTCCCCTTCCCCCTGAGGTTTTATATTCTATGTCAGAGCAGTTACTTATGCTCATTTTCAACTCCCAAATCCAGAGAGAGAGAGAGAGAAACAGAGAGACAGAGAGAGAGAGATTCTACATATATCCTAGCCTCAAGAAGCACATATGGAAAGAGTGCTTGCAGAGTGATGAACTTGAGCTCTCAGAGTGACCTGTTTTCACTGGTTAGGTTCATTTTCAGTTCGACCCTTCCTTTGTGGGTACCCTCTGTGCATCTGGTTAAGTTTTTGTGGTTAGAAGTCACTGATGTTTAGTTTTTGCATGAATTAGCACATGAGGATGAGAACCCATGGATCTCCAGTGATTGACATTGGATTTCAAGAGCAGAAACCATTAGACTTGCCACTAATCCTCACCTTCAGTTCAGAGGCCAGGAACCAAATCATCTTGAGACCAGTGGGTTTCTTTACAGTGAGAAGTGGTCCTTTCCGCTTAGAGTTCAAACTCACCGGAGAGGCAGAGACACAGAGGAAGCTGGCAAGGCTAACCCCAAGCTCCACGCACATTCAGGTAAAGAGTTTCAGACTCTGCATAAAGAGACTGCATAAAGAGTTTCAGTCTCTAGGGCTGTTAAATTTGGTATTTTATGCAAGTCCAAATTTCCTAAACTAATAAACAAATATTTTTCAGCCTATTTATATTTTGCACCCAAACATGAAGCACATTGCTGGGAAAGAACATGTAAATACTTTTGAAGACCCTTTGCTGCAACCCAGTAAATGGAAATCTTTGTAGCTTGTTTGGCACGAGTCAGTTCTCCAGGCTGCGGCTGACCTGGGTGTGTACCTTGGAAAAGTTCCATGAGGTGGGCCCACCTGAGAGGTATCCAAGGCCAGAGTCAAACTCTACTTTTACCCTGAGTTGGAAATTAAGCTGATTCATATGAAATTGACCATATTTGATCATTTTTGACTTAAAGTCAATTTTATATGGTGAGATCTACCAACTCTCAAAACAAAGCTTTCATAGTGTATTTGTAATTATATAAGGTGTTTTTCTAATTTACATCCAATGTATACTATTCGCAAATTGGTCTGGGTCTTTAAATATATTTTCTTACTGAATAAATTCTATATTACTAAAAAAGCTGAAACCATAAATTGTTCAAGTTTTAGGTTCTAGAGTTAAAAAAATATATGTCTGAGGTTGCAGGTAAGTCACTAAGTCCTGGGTGATTTATAAAACTTAGCCTCAGTGTTTTCATCTGCAAAGTGGAAGGTTACAATAACTAACTCTGCTATGGGACATTAATGGGAGAATGATTATATAGATTTTAGCAGAGTGATTGACATAAGGAAAATGCACAATGAATGCTTGCTTTTCTTAGTATTGTAATCCACTCCTTTATCTTTTTTCTCCATTTTTTTTGTTGTTACAAATGGAACAGCATTAATAATGAGCACAATAAGTAAAATAAAGCATGACCAGGGAAAAGTTCTATGCAATTATATATTCTTTCATAGCAGCAGCAATCTTGTACAACAGCCATATTGTGCTCTGTAAATATTTAAAATTGCAATTCACATATAAAGCATATGTAGCATACTTCTAGATTAGAGGTCAGCAAACTATGGGATCCATGGTCAAGTTCAATCCTTCATCTATTTTGTAAAAAGTCTTCTATTGAACTATCATTGTTACAAACTGGATGGGTCCTCTTAAATATCTATGTTGAAGTCCTAACTCCCAATGTGATTATATGTGGTAGTAGAACTTTCTAGAAAAAATTAAGTTAAGTGATGTCATAAAGATGGAACCTAGTACAATAGGACTTTATAAGAATAGGACACCAGGTATGTCTCTTTCTCTGCACACATAGGGTGGAAATGTATGTGGCAACATAGGGAGAAGGTAACAAGTCAGGAAGAGAGGTCTCAGAAGATACCAAATCTTCTGATAGCTTCATCTTGGACTTCTAGGCTGTACAACTGTGAGAAAGAAAAAACTGTTAAACCACCTAGTCTGTGGTATTTTGTTTGGCATCCCAGAAAATTAATGCTACAGTCATGCCCGTTAGCTTTCTATTGTTTATGAGTCTTTTCTCAAACACTTATGGCCTAAAAACCTAAATATTTATCATCTGGTCTTTCATGAAAAATGCGTATGAACCACAGTTCTAGATAGTCATTGCAATTTATTAAATTAATGGCAATACAATGGCTGCTGATGAACTTCTAGATGCTTTAAGCTTATGATTTTGGCAGACATGAAACAAGATATGTTTTAGAGCACATTGTTATTTTCTGTTGCTTAATTCCTTTTTTCTTAGAGCACTTTGTAATTATGGCATGATATGATATGTGCTCTTATGACTTCCTGCGTATTGTTCATTTTTTTAAAATATTGTTCCTGTGGAACCAGTAGGAATGTGTATCTCAATAATACTACCTCCTTATCCATATTGCTCTCAGTATCACTGCAACTACTGCTACTGCTACTACTACTGCTGCTGCTACTACTACTACTACTACTACTACTACTACTACTACTACTACTACTACTACTACTACTACTACCACTGCTATCTTAGAGCCCTGGCTTTTTTCCTCTGATTTGCACTTGAATGTCATAGTGTTTTTGAACAAATTGGCACCCTAGAATGTTTTCATGTACTTACAGGTGACCCCACACATTCCTAATAGATTGCTCTCTTAATTTACAATAACATTCACTTCAATTGAACACTTTTGACTTTATATTTTGTTCCCTCTGTTGTTTTCTCATGCTACCTTTCTTAAACTTGGAATTTGGTCTCCATTTTCTGGAAGCTGATATGATACATTGTAATGACTTCTTGCCTTGTGGCCTGTACGTTACATTGTTTTCACAAGTCCTGATTTCCATGCCTTAATCTGACAGACCAGCTCCACTCACACTAAACCCATTTTCTCGAATCCTGCACAAAGACTCTTCCCTTCTGCTCTAGTGGGAAAACTGAGTCAACTGCGTGAGTGACTACTTTGGGATTCTAAATTGCTTTCCTTTTTTGAAAACACTGAAATTTCCTCATTGTCTACTGACTGAGGTCTATATGTTTCAGAATGCCTTTCAAGGCCTTCTACATTCTGCACATGACATTTATTTTACTACTTTGAGTTTTAAAGCGTGGTTGCTTTTTTCCTAACAAACACTATTGAAAGTCCCAGGTAGAATCTCAAAGTAGTGAGCATATATTGTCTTAGATCAAGCTATAAACTATGGATCCAGAGTCAAAAGAAATAACTATTATTCCTTTTATAACTTGCCATAAACCTTTGTTAAGATTTTCATTGATTTAAATTACTATAATAACTGGATACTTCAAGTAGTCTGGTTTTGAAAGAAAGCATTTTACATAATATACATCAATTGTTTGAAAAGACATTTCTGTGTGAAGATCAGAGACAATCTGTAACTTTCAAATGCAGATTTTATAATGTCCATCTTAACCCTGGAGAAGCAATAATATAGGATTTTAGCAGGAGGAAGATCGTAGAATAAAAAGCATCGTTTCTTAAGGGTGAACTTTATATGTGGCTTCCTACTTTTCACTTTATTATTATTAAACTTTATTTTTAAGAAATTGTGAATTTAAATATACAACTTTTTCTCTTGGGGGACAAAAGAAATATCATTACTTCAAAATGAAAATCTCAATGGCAAGAAGTCTCTGGATTTTAGAATTATTATACATGCAAAGATTATTTTTTTTCAAATATGACAAAATCGATGATCTCAAGTCTACATAAAACAGTATGACAGGTACAAAGGTTCAGTGTTAACCTGTTCAAGGTCAGTTTAAGAGGGGCTGGGCTGTGATTCACTCACCAAATGGGAACAGTTTTCCCATTTTGCTCTTTTCACCTGCCATGTTGCTTCTCCCCTATACCCAAAACTCTATATATCTTCAGCCATGACTGACTAATTTAAACATGGTAATACTCCCCAAATATAGTTAATTCTAGCAAGCATGTGTTTAAAAGTTCAAAAATAATTACATTTTACTCCATTGATGATTTTCTAAATCTTCTTTACCCAATTCATACATTTAGTGATTTTTGAGCCAAGCATTTAAGGCTTGGTTAAATCTGAAGATAATGTTAACACTTTGTCAAGCATTTGAATTGCTTCCAGCATATTGTAGTATAATCCTCTGTCCACAAACATCCCTTCATTATTGCCTAATTACATGCAAATTTTATAAAATGAATGAGTTTTAAGGACTTGTCAATCTGTCATCCTAGGAACCACTGAAACATTTTGACTGCTAGATAAATAATCAGCAATAATCACACTATGCAAATTTGATATTTTCTGTACAATTATCTGAAACCATAAATAACTGGACACAAAGACATTTGGCATTCTCTCTGTGTGACTTGACCTACAGGGCTTTTTTTTTTTTTCTTTTCCTCTTCTAACAAATGTGCTAGTGGGAAATTTGCTTTTTTTTTTCCTAGTAATTTCAACTGTGCAAGTGTACCCAGTGGAAAAATTATGAGTACTTAAATGCAAAGAGAATTTTGTTTATTTTTATCTGGAGTGTGTTTCCCCTTGATAAACATTTTTTGTTTCCATTTTAATTTTTGCTTTTTGTAATATTCACCTCCTCTCGGAGTCTTTTTTTCCTCACTAGTAAAGAAGATATAGGTAGGGAGCATACAGTGGAATTTATTTTCTTTAAATTTATTTCTTCTATTTTTTATCTTATTTAATTTCTCCTCTATAACTCACTTCTAGGACATTTAATATCTGTCAAACATTTGAGAACATGCAGTATGAAAGGTTAATTATTCTATAGTCAAGTTGGAAAAAATATAAGTAGTCTATTGCAATGAATTTACCAAATCTACAGAATATTTCCCTTCTTATTCAATACCTTTGAACTGGTAAGAATATATGGATATCCCTGTCTTCTGTTCTTTTTTAAAAAAGCAAGCTGATGGACATTAACTACTAACAATGGAACTCTTTAATAATGTACTTGTGATAAAGTACCCCAAATTGAAACTGCACTGACATATTTATATTTAAGAACCATATTTATCTTTGCTTTATGACTATCTTCAAATTAGTGAATTTCAAGTTTTCCATGATTTTATTTTTAAAGTCCAATTATAGTCATTTCAATTTTTTAATGAAAGCTCTGATTGATTCTATTGCTTGATTTGTTATAGGAAGAGAGACTTGTTGGTTATCATCTCGCAGTAAGTAACTAGTTTTGGATAGATAGGAGGGTATCTTGCTTCCGTAGTTTGTTCCGTAGTTTGCTGAACTCATTAATGGAAATAAATCCGGTATGCCATTTTTTTAATAATAATAATAAAAAAACACTGAAGTATCATCTGATATGAATGTAGGGCATTAATTTTTTAATTTTAAGATATATAGATAAATACTTTGGTTGATTTCACTTAGAAGGATAATGAAAGAGAGCCATTCAGAAACTCCAAATTTAAAAATGATTAATAAAGTGCTTTGCACCACATCCACTCATTTTCTTCACTAAGTGAGGTTATCAATCAATAGAAAGTCAGTCTGACTCATCGATACTATTATTTCTAAGTTTCTGCTAAAAGTGAACGGGTTTATAGTGTTTTCATTGCTTCTAAAAAGGAGAAAGTTAACTAAGATGTTTTTCATGTCAAAGTCAGACACCAGGAAGGAGTAGGTACTGTCTGCGTTCCTGTTTCCCGTGTGCCCGAATCAAATGGTGCAACTTGGGCAAAAACAACTAACTGCCTGCAATGTTGCAGATAAGTTCAAAACTAGCTCATGGAAGCCCTCTTTCTTCAAGATTCACTGGAAGTATTCTATTGTTCAATGTTCAAGAACACCATCAGTTTGGGATGTGCAATTGCAAATTGTTTCAAGACGTGAAATGGCAACATTCTCAACTGATAAAGAAAGATGAAATTTGTCTCATCAAAGCTGTCTTTACAAAATATATAAAGTCCTCCAGATGGAAGAGGTAAAGAAGTGAACGTTTAGAGGTTACAGTTCACTGATATTACTTAATCCTAGAAGAATGGCTTAAGGAAGTATCTCTTATCATGTATGCTCTGGTAAAGTATAACTGTGTTCCTTACCATGTAAGGTTTTACCACGTAGTTAGTATCTTAAAAAAAGATTAAGATGTTAGTAAAATAGCTTTATGCTTCTTCATGCAACTTTTTTTTCCTAAGGTAAGTTACAATGTCAATTCCATATATTCCATTAAGTCATAGTATTAAACAGCCCTGAAATGCTATGCTTTGGTTTAGCATTGGAATTCAGAATATGTACCTTTTTATCTGAGCTATACATTAAGGAGCATAAATTGTCCACAGATGTCTTATCATACAGAATTCTTCCTGTAGGTCTCTTGTCATGGGGGATTGATGCTCTGTAATGTTAATATGTAGAAACACTGTAGCTCCAATTATAATATCGGTGGTGTGTGTGTGTATGTGTGTGTGCGTGTGTGTGTGCGCCCTTTGAATCTAAGTAAGAACAATTTGAAATCTCATTTTCTATCAGCTATACAAATTGGCATAGGTTTTGAAATAATTCACACAAAAAATTTGGATTCTGTTTGATATTTTATTTCATGAGTTAAACCTTCTAGTTACATGGCCATAATTGCAGTCAGTCTCCTAAAAAAGTGTCAAAATTTTAATAAAATATGGAGGTGTAGATAGGGCAGGCTTAAAGTAAACAATTTGCAATTGACTCAAAAAAAAAATAATGGTTTGTTTTTGTTTGCTACTGAAAGCACACTCTTCTTGCTCCTCCAGAAATAAAAAAAATAATATTAATCAGATTATTTTTGAAATAAGTTCCATCTATTTTATTTTTTCTGATCCTGTTCTCAAGTGTAAGTTGTTGAATTCCCAAAGTGACTACTGTCATTTTAGTCACCGAAAAATAACTGTTTATTCAGAATATTCTTTCTGAATTTCTGGCTTTTTAGTTTAGTTTAATTGATATGCAGATGAGGAAAGCAGGTCTGGGCAATGAATGGATCTGAACTCTCTGTTTGCTCTCCTCTTCAGAACAATGTCAGAACTTTAAGCTACTCATTGAAATAACCCTTTGGAGAGCCAGGATGCTTGAATAATATTCAAATGAGAACTCCAGCCTTTAGCTTTCGGAAGCTGTCATTAGCCCCATCATTATTATTGATGTGGTTTGGAGAAAAAAATTATCTTTTCATGAGACGAATAAGGTGAAAAAGGTAAAATTTCTCCCTTTGCATATTTATATCACAATGCTTTCTTGGATATACCCTTGCTTGTTTTGATGCACCATATTTAACTTCTTTGTGGTCATTCAATTCATGAATATGAATTTCCTTCTTCCATTTCTTTCTAAAGATATGTTTCCTTTTTAAAATATGGCACACACACACACACACACACATATATATATATATATATATGTTTGTTTGTTTACAAATCATATGGGTGAGTTCTTTTTTCTTATAAAATAGAATATACAACCAGGAAAATTTAAACAAGTGTAGCTGTTTATAAGGCACACTTCATGTAATCACCCCCACAGTGAGTGTTGTCACTAGTATCTCGAAACTCCATTTGCACCTTTTCACCAGTATTCTTTGAAAAGGTTTAACTACTTTGATTGTAAGATAACTGTCTTTTTGTCTTTCTTACTAGTTTTGAATCTCAGTCTTAATATCATAAGATTAATGCTTTAATATATTAAATTCTTAATTTAATATTAAATAATATTACATAGCTTTCTGATATATTAAAACATCAATCGATGACTCCATTTAATTCAGTGAAATCCCTGGTTATACCTAGTCTTTTCTGCCATCATACAGGACTTAAAGGTAGAAACTTTACTGTATATTATCTCCTGCAACCTATTTGTCGAAGAACTTTATATTAATTCACTGATGAAAGACCTGGTGACTTCAGGGAAAAAATGACACCTAAAGCTTTGTGAATACCAAATGATATTGTATGAGAAAATAATTAGCCAACTATCTGACACTACTGTTGATAAGCTAGTCACAGTCTTAGAATTTAAGGCCACATCATTGGACAATGAATGTAAATCCAGAGATAAATGATTAGGATGACTGACATTGTGAGTGAAAATATGGTGAACAGAGATGTTAGATTTGAATATCTGAAACTGTGTGTTGGTGGAAGGTCTCGGTCATGCTGTTTTAAACCATCGAAACATAAAATAAAACTTGGCAGTCTACATTTTCGAAGTGGTTCGTTTTAGAGCCAGGGAATATTTTAGAATTCAATTACAATTCAATTACAATTACAATTTCAAATACTTAAGAGAGGGAAAGATAGAGAAAGAAAGCAATCATAAAAGCATGAGCACTGAAGTTGGGTAGACAGAGACTTTAGATGTTGTTTTTAACCTTTCCTCACTGCGTAAATTTGGGTAGTTCTGGGCAGGAACATCTCTAAATGCATATGCCTAATATGCTACTTAGAGAGAAATGCATCTGTATAGATTGTGAGATAAGTTAGATTGTATATGCAAAACACTTGGGCAATGTCTTACATGGAATTTATACTAAAACTGAATCATTGAAGTTCCCAGTCTGCAAAGGAGTTGAAATGAAATGAGATGACAACTAGTTGAGGAACCTTGCATAAGCAGAAACTATATCTGTTCTGTTCATTGCTGTGTCACAGATCTTAGGATTCAACATTCACTCTCAATGCTTTTATAACACATGAACCAGTAGAAAAGATATTTGCATTGATCTGAGCTTAATTGGATCATCTTTATGTGAATAGTACTTTCTTTAAAAATCTCTAATTCATGAATTTGCTAGTTTTAATTGGAGAGTTGGAAAATAAAATGCAAAGAAATTTCAACTGGTAATGCCATTCTTTAAAACATTATTATAAAACTTAACTGTAACCTAATTTCAGTCTTCAGACTTAGAAGCAATTGGTGGTCTCAAGTCGGGTTTTAGAAGAGTAGTTCTGTACATAATGTCCTCAGAGGAAATTTTAGAAATTACTATATGAAGTCACATTCTAGACCAATGGAATCAGAATCTTTGAGCGAGGGACTCAGATATCCCAGGTTTTGCAAATCACCAGGTGATTTCAATGTGTATCCAAAGTGTCAATTCACAATTTAATATATTCCAGGTCTTGTTCCATGTGATTAAAACCAAAAGCTTTTTGTTCAAGGAACTCTCAATCCCCTGTTACTTGTTGTCTATTACCATCTACCCCATGATCAATGATGCAGGGTCATTTATGATCACTCTAGGAACAGGCTATGTGGAATGGATGTTCACAAGATTGGGAGAGTGTGTCAGATGAAAACACAAATTAAAATGTCTACATCAAATAAAATTAATTTAAGGCATGTTGACCAGAGATTCCTACAAAAGTGTCCAACAGTTGAACAGTCAGCAGCCACCTACCATATATAACCATACATATGGAGTTATTAAGATGGTGTTAGATAAGTTCCCTTGATACCAGAATTTCTTCACCAAAAATTATGTCATGGTTAAAAATATCAACATTGAGCATTATTATTTTTTTAGATATTTTGTGTCATTTAAGATATCAGTTATTTCTAATTTAGGTGGCATTCCAATTGTAGGAAGTTTCAAACGAAATTGTAAATGATGAATTTTTGACTTTGTAAGACTTATTAGCTAGTACATTATATTCTCAAAGACAAAGAATGGACATGGTGTTGAAACATGGGCTTGTGACCTAGTAACCCAACAGTTAAAAAAATCATACTACTAAATTTGGAGCAAGAAGTAATTTAATATGAGGTCACCTCAGAGAAAACTGGAGACAAGCTCTCAAATCAATCTATCAAGAGATATAGCATGATCAACTTTTGTGGGATTGAAGAACAAATATAGAAAAAGTTGGAAGAGTTTGATTAGCTGTTTTCTCCTTGTTCATGGTATCACTTACACTTGGATCCAGAACTGCAACAGAATGAACACTTCTCACTTCTGAAAATTGCCTTTCTAACCATGAGTCAGGTTTCTTAGTTTTATCTTTCTTGATCATTTTGGTACAGATGATGATAAGTCATCATCAGGACAGTGCACACTCTTCTTGGTCTATGTTCTGAAATGTATCTTGTGAACATACAAAAGATTGTTTTCTTTTTGGGTGGTTTTTTAAAAATGGGTAGGGATATTTTTGTCACATTATTACAAATCCATCCTTCTATTCTTGCAGAAACAGGAAAAAGCCATCATGTTTATCACAATTTCAATCTTCCCTTGAGTTGATGTATTCCTCAGTCCTAAGAGAATTTGGGTCTGATCAGTCTGATGACTTTCTACTGCCAAGGGATGTAGATCAAGTCCTGAACAATAGAACAACTTACTCTTTAACTGTAGATATTCACAGGTTCTAAGTTGAATACTAAGTATGTGGGGCCTAGAATATAGGAACTGAAAGCAATTATTGATATAAGTTAGGACAACTATAAGCATTCTAAATAACATTCAAATATTTTATTCAAATAGTCTAAGATGATAAGAAGTATTAGCAGCTGTGATCCAGACCTGAATATTGCTAGGCGTTAAGCACGAAGGAAGGCAAGCATAAAAGAGACCAAATAACAGAGGGAAATGAAAGAACATTAGCAGAGTAAATATTTTCATTAGAAATGTGACTCAGGGAACTTGGATTTAGTATTTGGATGATCTTGATTTTTTTTTTCTTAATCACTTTAGGTCAGCCAAAGGTTTGCAAGAATGCTTAAGAACTGAAGTTTTCAGTGGTCTCCAAGCCTACGCAGTGTTGATCAGATCCATCTGTCACTTAGTGCTCAAAAGAATTACAGCACGTATAAATCCTACGAATGGGCCTTGGAGAGTTCAGGCTATAGATAGACACTATTTTTATCCAGGAGTGGTGAGTCTAAGACTTAACACCCTACAACACAATAGAAGAATGTATGACTAATAGAATGTATAAGATTCTCTTTTCATTGAGGCTGTTATTGGTCTTCATGATGCAGTTTTTATGCAGAAAATATGTATTCACTCTAAGAACTAAATTATAAAAGGGCTAATAGGGAATAAGCTGTAGTTAAAAGTGTATTAATAGCAGTTAAAGTGGCACTTCAATATTATTTACCTTTTATAGTATTTTTAACAATAGAAAGTTTTTTAAGTTACAATAAAATATGAGATCTTAAATCAAGATCTCTTATGTGACATTTTAGAAGAACTCAATTGGAGACTGCTTCTATGGGCAACTCTTGATCTTAGCTGGACAGCTGGTAAAGTTAATCTCAGGTTACATTACTTTCTAGGTAGATGTTTGTTTTCCTATATTTCTTTCCTTGGGTCTTTACAAGTCTTCCAGTTCAGAAACTATTTATTTGTTTTATATCATTCATTTCAGTATTAAGAATAGGTCAATCCAATTGAACCCCATTCCCCCCAATTTTCAAAGATAGTTCTAAAGGTGTGTCCCTATGTTAAGTTTATAGAGTTCAAGCAATAATAAAATGCACTATTGTGGACACACATAAAATAAAACTTAAAGAATGAAACAACAATAAGTTCTGTCAAGAATCCTGAAGTGAACTAGTCAAGAAGACTTCTAGACGTCAGTGTCAAGTCCACTAAGGTGAAGTGAGGGCTGCCAGTGCTTTCCCATTTGCAGCTGGGAGTCATCAGGTCTTTAGGTAAACAGCAACAGTAGTGTTTAGGCACAGTCATTGTGATGACCTTTCAGAAGATGATATTATATTCTTCATTTTTAACTTTTGTGCTTTTTTAAAAAGAGTTTTAGCATCCAATTAACTCAAGCTCAAAAATTAGGAGAAAAACTGTAAATATTTCGAAAATCATAATGAGATCTTAGAAAATTTAGATCTAGTCCAATTCATACAAAAAAAATAAAAAATGTCCTTTAAAAATGTTTAAAGAGAGAAGCAGATGTCCCTAAAAAGATATATTACTGAAATACATTTTTTCCATATTTACCCTAATTTTACCAAATACAGTAAAATTAATTTATTGGAAATTTAAATCTACTTTCTTTATGTTAAACCAGTATTTTGTATAAGTATAAGAAGCAAAAACATTGAAAACTTGTTTTGTTGGAACTTTTTATATGGAATCTCAGGTTTTGCTCTCAACAGACATTCAAAGCTCAGGGCTTTGTCAAACTTTAGCATTAGGTCTCCACTGATAATTCATGTATCTGTGTAAATTCCATCATCCTGATATTCCTAGAGTTTTCAAATTCTCCAATGGGTGAGCTTCCTGACCCTCCTGAGAGATCATCTTGAACCCTGGGAAACAATTATTTTGACTGGTTTTCTTGTTGGCACGATCTAGTGCCTGACAATAAATATGACATTTTAATCGAAGTCTAGTACTACAACAACGTTTTGAATCATCTGTCATGAAAAAAAAAAGTTTTATTGGAGTCATGCAAAAAAAAAAAAACAACAAACATATTGCCATGAGAAATATTTTTTTAAGTATATTTTGAGGGTGGCAAGGAGAAAGTCCTGCTGACAAAAAAATATATAACTTATTATCATTATAGGTTATAGTTAGTTTTAAAAAAGGAAAACTTTCTCAAATCTGAGATAAAGCAAAATAAAGGAACTGGTCATTTTAGTTATCCAGCTTATTCAGTTCCACGTACTTTTGTTAGCAGTTATTAGGAGTCCAAATTTTTATGTCTTTAATTTCTTATTTTCAGTTCTTGGTAGACCTGTATTTCTATAGTATTTCAAAGTCCTTTTCCTGTGAATATTAAAAATACAAGCCATTAGATAAATGATATCAATTTTAAATGGCAACGGATAAGATGGCTACAATAAGTTTTGATTATAAAGCTATTGACAAGTAACTTGTTCAGTCTTGTCACATGCAATATTTTACAGTAGTCAGAGTTGACAAAATTTATACCAGAATATATCATATTTTTAGGATGTTTCATATAAATTTCGAACACTGGCGTTGATATTTACATATTTATTAAGAAGTTAAACTCTTTCTTAGTGACAAATTTTTCCATAGCTTTAATTTAAACAATAGATTAACTATCATTTAATGTCTCTCTTTCCACAGAAGAACAACTTTTATGTGGTATCTGAGGTGTCCTTACAAGACATTCTATATTTTTTCCTCTTAATTAAATGCTTTATTGTTTTACAGTTTTAGTTGATCTCTAATTTTCATACCATGGGACAAAAGACCTACTCTTTGCACACTGGGAAAAGTATCTGCTTTTTTATGGTAATGGTACACACATGAACTGCATTAATAATTCTGACTTTTTTGAGATCAGGACCTCACAAATATTTAAAAAGATAAACTAGAATTTTAGAGTATAGCCACATTGAGAGCAATGAACCTGAACTGATGTCTATTTTTCTTAAAGAAACAAGGATGCTTATATGAAAACTTTATTTTCTCCTTTGGTGTCATTAAAATCATATCATAAAACTTTCTCATAAACCCTTGATTTCATGCTGTCTTTTTGGAGAACATTTCACTCATGTTCTTTATGGGTAACAGGGCTTTCTATTTCCTTAGGACTTCAATAGGGAGATGACACATTGAAGAAAGAAAAGAAATTTCTTGATAATTTCTGTTTAATTTCTTAGAAGTAGGTAAAGATCTACTGCAATAACTTTTATAAAGATTTACTAAGGCATCAAGGGTTATATAGGTAATGACTTTTTCTTTGATTTTCTCATATAATCTGAGAAATTGAAATAAATTGTTTATTTTTTGTTATTATTTGTGAAATTCAAATAAATTTAGTTTTGGAGATACTGCTTAACATTTACGAAATATTACAATATTGTTCAAGGATGCACATTAAAATAGTTTGACCAAATGTCTCTTGAAACAAAGCTTTGAATTAAATCAATAAGCAAATCGATAAATAAGTCAATAAATAATAAAAAAAAAGAGCAAATATGCAGTCAAACAAGTACTTTCCCAAATGAAGGCTATCAGAGGGAAAGAAGTTTCATTGACATAATTTAAGTAAAAAACTGCTTGAGTATTCTCTAAAAATGCTAGAAAGACATAGCAAAGTGCAGTAAGTTATCTTTATTACTTTTCTGACTGGTTGGACCTTGACCACCATATTATCCTACAGTTTGGAGTAAGAGGTTGTTTGAATTCTTGGTAAGGAGAAACTGTGTTATGTCGAAGTCAGACAGACTTGACTTCAAATTCTGTTCTGACCAGTTCCCAGCTGAATCTCTATTCACCTTTTTATACAATGGGGAGAACATGAAAACAGTAAAATAGGATGATGAAGGCAAATACTTATTTATATCACATAACAAGTAGGAAACACTCAATGTTTTCTTTCGGTATTTCCAGTACCATTACCACAAGTAGAAGCTCATCCTCAAATCTCTCTGTTGAATGAATGGCTGAATAGTTATTGGCAAATTAAATTCTACTAGTATTCATGCAAATAGAATATGTCCTATATTTTAACTGATTGGAAACTGTAGGTTTTTTTATAATTTTTCAATATGAATCATAATCAAGCTTCTGTTGATATCATTGTTTAGGCTGTATTCTAAAGCATAGAGATCCGTGTCATCCAACAAATGGTACAAGGCAACTTGTGTTTTTCATATATTCCTCTAAATTGGATTTATAATTTAATAAGACAATAGAATCAATAAATCAATACATGGAAAATAACTACAATCCCAGGACTCCCTTGGTCATTTCACCTTTCTTCAGAAAGAAATACCTCTTCAGGTAAATAAATCACGTGTGTGGTATCTCGTGTTTCTTCCTTTGTAGAAAAGACATGGGGGCATGTGATGAGAGTCAGTGTAAAGCATTTCCTGTTCTAAAGAGAACAGCTCTCAGCCCACTGTGCTGCAGGGGAATGTCATTATCCCAACCCTGGTTTTAGCAGCCATCTTTGTTGCAATTCAGTTACACTTGACTGTCCGTGAAGAGGGTCTGTGACTACCAGTAAAATCAGTAGCACTCTCCCATTTCACCTTCCCCAATTAGTAATTAACTCATGTATTTTTATTTTCCAAAAGGTTGTCACAAATTTCAGAAACTAATTAAAACCGCTAAGTAACATCTTTCAAACAGACTCCCTCCAAAATGATCTCCTCTTTGTTTCCTGAGCTGGCACCTGGGTGTTGTGGAACTGGAAAGCCCAAAAAGCAGGTTATCAATCACAGAAAGCAAAAGGAGCTCTTAATTTTACTACAGCACTGATGACTGTTGACATTAAATGACACAATTTGGTCAGTGTGGTCCCTGCAGTCTTGCATCTTGACATTTATTCAAATTATATTTTTAACCTTAAAAATAAAAAAGGAGGAAGACATCATTGCTTCTAACTTTCCCTTTATCCCACCTTCTCTGAGGCTCAGGTTAATTACCTCATTTCTTCTACTCTTGCTGAAATTCCTTCATATTTTGCCATAGGTATTCAACACACGACTTTGTGATACAACTACTGTGGTTGGTGGCTTGTATATATGCATTTAAGATCAACCATTTCTGTTTGCAGAGACCAGTTTGGACAAAAAAAAAAAAAAAAAAAAAAAAAAAAAAAAAAAAAAAAAAAAAAAAAAAAAGATGATCCAAAGTTGTGCTAATATTAACTCTCAGGCAGATAAAGAAAATGAGCTGGGTGATGATGAAGACATTTCAAGGACTTCCCTAGAATGTAATAGCTTTCTCTCCAGGTCAGTTGGTATTTCAAATTGCTTGATTACTGCACTGTCTTACTGAGATATTGGGAGGTGTCTCCTATTCTTTCAATTGAGGAAATGTTATACACAACAGAGGAAGTCAGCTCTGGCTCCTCTTAGCATCCCTTAATTGTCCATAATGTAAACATAAACAACCATTTGAATCAGTTAAGAAGTATGACAGGTTAATGCTTAATGAAAGTTGTGTTCTGTGTATATTTGGCTGAGTTTACAGGTGGTGACTTTGATCTCAACTGAAATTATTAGGGCTTACTGTTTGAGTTCTTTGGATTATTTCTGTAGTGGACTTGATGCCAATATTGTGTAACAACAGCATGCAATATCAGGGGATACTTTATTGAGGGAGAGAACATAATGATTATATACTCATTTCTTAATTGCAAAGAAAAAGACTTACAGGCAGTGGGATATAAAAGGAATGAGAATACGTTTTAAAAATGTTGGAATTGAAGTTATGCAAATCTGGGGAATGTCACCATTTATGAGCCTTCATTCTTTTGCTTAAAATTACAACACACAACTCAAATACCGAGTGTGACCTCAACAGGGTTTCTTTAAAAGGGTGAAATTGGGAGGGACAAAAAAAGAGTGAACGTATTGAGTCTATAAATGACAGTCCATGCTACCCCAGATTGTGTCTGGTAGGCCAAACCAAAAACTGCTCATGAAAGCAGACATTGTCTCTTCTATGAGAGCCTGGAGCTAGTGGTGCACTTATAAGCAGTAGCCCAGGACTCAACTCAGTGGCAGTTGGAGGTGATCTAGGTGATGCTGCTGAGGCAACACAGCTACCAGAGGCTGCTGGAGGAAGGTCCAAGCAGCCCGTGAAGCCACAGAAAATGAGACTACTCTAGAGGTGGTTCAGACCCTGGCCTGGGGCCACCATCAGCAGCTGCAAACTGCTCTTAATGGCTGCATGGGCACAGTCTGTGGTGTCCATCAGGGGGCCAGATTTAGAGGATCAGGCAGCAGGGGTCAAATGGTAGAGATTGACCAAGGCAGTTAGCACTTAGAGGTGGTACCAACACTGGAGGCGGGAGCTACAAGCCACCATGTGAAGCAATGAATCAGAGCTCTGAAGACAGGAACTGATAGTCTTTCCAGGGGAGAGTCTGTGTCTGAGTTTGTCTGCTGCCCCAGCTTTGCAGGTTTTTGGAATCTCATGGCTCCTCCCTCTGCTCCCAACCACAGTGCGGATTTCAAATCTGATTGGCACATTTTCAAAAGTGGTGCATATTTCAAAACTTAAATTCCACTGGCACATGAAACCCCACCTGCACTGGATCACTGGTTTCCTGCTGGATGTGGCAGAAAGTGCAGGGGTGCAGCAGAGGCTGTAAAACACAGCAGCACAGGGTTGGTAGAGGGAGCCCTAGAAGAGCCAGGCAAGTTCCAGACACCAATAACCGGAAGCCAGGATGTCCTCTCACAGAAGAACTTGCCTTTAAAAAAATAAACTTCAGAATTGTTTTACTAAGGCTTGGTTTTTCTCAGAAAAAAAAAAGAAAAATAAATTAAAATATAGAAAATGTTCAGTTAAAGAAAAAAGAAAAGAAAAATAAACTAACAAATAAATACAGTTCAATACCTAGCTTAATTTTTCCCCTTAACTTTCTGCGAAGATTTATATACAGACTTCCTATTACAGACTCCTTTTCTTTGAAGACAGTTATTTAATCATCTTCCTCTCTCCAACAGCCATCTGTTCTCCAGGACACATTGTCCCAACATATTTTATCTTTTATATTTTCCATATTAATACTTTATTTTCCTTTTTTAAACTTAAACAAATTATTTGTTACCCTCCCCAAACCTACAGACATTTCTATGAGAAAAGATTAATATCTCTATACCATAATAAGCTATCAGCACTTATTGCAAAGTTTTGCACTGCCAAAGTAAAATTGAAACATGTATATTAAGAAAAAGTCAGAAGTGAATTTTCCGTCACAATTCAGTTTCCAGAGAACTTCACCTATCTATAATGATGAGTGATTTGTTTGTACTTCTGCAACATCCTTCTCTAAAATTTTTAAATGGTGTATTAAATGATTTTGCTCAACAAGTGTATTTAATTTTCAGGATTTGGATTTAAATCAAAAGTGTACCAGAAAAAAAAATCTGTAAATTGATGCCACATTCATTTCTAACTTGAGAGACCAGGGCCATGAGACTGCCAACTCATAAGAGAACAATTGTGGGAGGGCAGTATGCTTGTAACTGGGAAGAAAACAGGGCATCAACTTGGATAATGACGCCAACAGCTTTGTGCTTGAAGCCAATGTGCTCTGTGTTTCCTCCATACATCCAGGAGAAATATGTGCTTAAAATTGGATGTGATTCTGAAACTCAGGAAAGTATTTGGAACTGGGGTTATTAATCTGAGAGTTATCAACCTACTGTTAATGTTTGGAACCATGGATGTTAATGTGATAACTCTGGAGAAATAGAACAACAAAATGTTAGGAAATAAAGATCATAAGATCAGACAGAAATCTTTTTATAAAGAATTGTAAGGGATAATTTACAGTGCAAAATGCAGCTAATTTCTACAGTATTAAGACTGAAAAAATATTTATTGGTCTTGAAAATTATGAGCTGCTTTGTGTATCTAATAATAGTCTTTTAAAAGGAATGGTGGAAGACATGATTGCTTCTTTAATTGGTCTTGACAATGAGCTTTAGAATGTACCCATTTGCTCAAAGTTGTCTGTGTGCTGCTCTTGGAATGTAAAAGTTACAATAAACATTGACATTTAGTTTAGGACAGTTCACAGAAACCTCTTTTCTAAATAACTGTCAATATACATTTCTCAAAATCTTACCCAGTTCTGAACAACACAAAAATAGAGAATTGAGGCATTACCCAGTTATTAAATAAACCTCCATTCAATAGTATACTTTGAATGGTCTTTTTTTTATTCATATTCTAACTTCAATGTTACCTTCTTAGAGAAGATATCAATGAATTCACATTTTAAGTTATATTTGAATACTTTCTTCTTGTATTGAAGTTGTGTAATCTGTGCAATCAACAAATATGTGTTAAATCAATAAGCAAATGGATAGAAATTCTCCAATCTGAATTTTCCCTACTTAGAATATGATATAAAGGTAATCAAACAATAATTGTAGCAAATGGAGTGACTATAGTGCAACAGGAATTGCTCTAAGAACATATTAAATCCTCCCATTATTTATATATTGAGATAAACATTACTTTGGTCTTCTTAATAAGTTTAGAGTAGATACATACTTTATGTAATGGTAAAGAGCCATTAACTGATAGAACTTGGATGTTAGTCCAGGTTTGATTGTCTCTATAACCACTTTGCATCCAGCTTCTCATTTACCTAGAAATGGGGTCAGGATTGTGCATATGTGCATTGGATTGCAGATGACAACTAAAAGCTATCTATAAAAGCATATTGTTCCTTGGGGAGATTGGTGCAATCTCCCTAACGAACATAGACGCAAAATTTTTAAACAAAATCCTAGCAAATTGAATTCAACGCTGCATAAAAAGCATTATTCACCATGACCAAGTAGGATTTACACCAGGGCAATCAATGAACATAATCTACCAAATCAAGAAGAAGTTAAAAAAAAAAAAAAAAAAAAAAAAAAAAAAAAAAAAAAAAAAAAAAAAAAAAAAAAAAAAAAAAAAAAAAAAAAAAAAAAAAAAAAAAAAAAAAAAAAAAAAAAAAAAAAAAAAAAAAAAAAAAAA
>PVHY01011788.1:0-46756 GCA_004024945.1 Uropsilus gracilis | reverse complement strand
CCCCGCGACCCACCTCCTGTTCAGAAAAGGCAAGCCGAGTCCTCCGGAGAGGCAGGGCCTGGGGCATGGACCCGGGCCAGAGCTGGACCCGGTCACTCCTGTCCTGGCCTTGCATACTGGCTGGACAGGCGTGTGAAAGGGGAAGGGGACTGGGATGACTAGAAAGGGGGCCTCAAGACGTTCTGGACCCAGGAGGGCAGGTTGAGAGAAGAGTCTCATTAGTGACAACTAACTTTTACATTTCCTTAGAGGTCTGGCCATGGCTGGGCGTGTCCCAAGCTCCCATATTAACGTCCTGACCTTGCTGCTGCTGCCGCTGCTGTGGGGTTTTGCGGAGGCGGCGGCGCACGACGGTGAGTGTGGGCAGTGTGGTGGACCAGGCTGGCGCGTTGAGCCTCGGTGCTTGGTGCCTAGGTGCCTCTGTGCCGGGTATCAGCGCTGCTGGTTGGTTCGCCAGGGGCGTCCAGAGTTGCAAGCTCTGCATACCCCAATCCCATAGCAGCATCTCGAGACTCTCTCTTTTTTATAATTAAAAATTAAAATTTTAATTTAAAATATATATATATTTCACATCATTGTAACCCCCCCCCCCGGAGTCACTGACCACCTCTCCTTCCTGACCACTCCCACTCGTCCCCCTCCCCCAAGTTGTGTACTTTAGTCTGGTTTCTTACCTTGTTTTGACTTTTCCTCCTGATCTTTTGTTTTTTTCTATGTCCCATATATTAGTGAAACTATTTTTTCTGTCTTTTTCTTTCTGACTTGTTTTGACTCTCTTCTTACCCCGGGAAGGGACTTTGGAAAAGAACAGAGGACTAGAAAGATCCCTTCCCACTGAAGTATAGCCTCTCCTGTCAACGGAGAAATAGTTCAGTTCTAGAATATGGCAAAGTGCAAGCATTTGTTGAGATGGATATTTCAGGCTCCGGATTACCGACCTTCTGGATCTGGTTGATTTCACTTCTTTAAATCAAGCACTTGCAGGGCCAGGGAGACCCAGCCTGGCTGTCCTACCTGGGCAGTAATTCATATCTCTACCTGGCCAGTGACTCATACTTCCGGACTTGCCCACAGCACTCTGGGTTGAGGCCCTGGCTGAACAGTCTCCTGACTATTGGCTCCTTCCCTGGAGGCTCCACACTTTCCCTCCCCATCGCTGCTGGAGCCCATTCTGGGGACATGCTCTGCTCCCAGATCTCTCAGCACTGATGCCAAAGTGTTCCAGGCTTGCTTGGGGAGCCTGGGTGACCACGGGCGTGTCTGCATGTTTTCTGTTCTCTCCACCCTGACATCTCACTTCTGTCAACCATTTGAGCTCTCCCTCTATGACCTACCTCAGAAATTCTGGATTTTCTCTTTTCATTGCCTGGACCAAGGCTTTTCTCAGGCTATCAGGAGCCACTTAGGAGTATATTAGTTCCATCTTCCCAGGCTGCTAGAGCCCATGAACCAACATTGCAAACTCTCCTTCTCCAAACTTGGATTCTGTCCCCACCCTCATCTTAATCCCACTTTTTGGAGGGCAACCCCTCCCCACCCTCAGGTTCGTCCTACAGTGCATGGATAAGGCCTGAGGTTCTCACAAGACTGACCTCTCACCCTTTCTGCCAGTGCTAAAGTACATGTCCCAGGCCCCAACTGATCTGGGGTCTGACTGTAGCTCAGTGGTGGCCCGGAGGGCACAAGGGACATGTCCAGAAATCGGGTGAAGGGCAGAGCACCCCAGAAGGCCTTGCTCTCCAGCCCTTCAGGGTTTCTCTGTGTCCCTCACATGGGGAGGGCTGCCTGGCTCCCTTTCCTCCTACGCCAACCCCACCTGTGGTTTTCATTCACAGATGCTCACACTCTGTCCTACAACTTCTCCATCATTCCTCGGCCCAAACCTGAACAGCCATGGTGTGAGGTTCAAGGCCAGCTGTAAGGATTCGTTTTCTTTCAACATCAGTGTGGGAAGCAGGTAAACCTTGTCTTTCCTCCAGCAACCAAGGAAAATGCCATGGAGGCCTGGAAGGAACAGGCTGATTCCCTCAAGTCTCTGATGGAAGAGCTCAAAAGGAAGCTGCTTGACCTGCAACCAGAGATGGTTAGAACCAGTGGTGAGTTGACAAGACCAAGGGCAGAAGATCTTCCCTGCAGGCCTAGAAATGTGATTGTGCCAAATGATGGCATTTGTGTGGAGTGGGTCCCACCCAAGAAACCCCAAGTCAGACAGGACAAGAGGACAAAGCAGCACAGGAAGTCAAGGGTGTAGAGGGAGGGGTACTGAGTGGGTGAAGAGGGTGTATGAGAAAAGAGACTGAGCTGTGTCCCTGGGGCAGAGCCCCTCTCCCTGCAGGGCACCATGGAGTGTGAGGGGGTGATCAACAGGCACATTCATGGATCCTGGCATTTTGTCATCAATGGACGCATCTCCCTGCACCTGGACTGTGAGAACAGACACTGGACAGTGGACCCTGCAGACTCAGGGATGTTAGAGAAGTGGGAGGAGGACAGAGAATTGAACAACCTGCTTTTGAAGATGGCCAATGGAGACTGCAAGATGTGGCTTCAGCAAGTGGTACTTGCCCAGGAGAAAATTCAGGAAACCACAGGTATCTGTGTAGGAGGAAGATGTGTGATTCTATTAGAAGAGAAAGAGAGAGAGAGAGAGACAGAGAGAAAGAGTGTGTGTGTGTATGTGTATGTATGTATGTGTGTGTCTGTATGTGCATGTATATGCATACACGCACACCTGTGGAGATGATCCTGCCACTGTAAATCCCTCTAGGGAGAATATAATCACAGGTGTGTTCTGCCCTCCTCCTTTTCCTTCTCTCCTAAGTCTCTTCTACCTTTCTGTGTGGATTTCTAGCTGATACCAGACACAGGGGAGTCATTCTTTTTTCAGAGATTTTCTTCATACTTTTTCCTTTTTTTTTTTTAATAAGTGAAATTCTTTATTGAAGTATGTTTGCTTTTTGGGAAAAAATGTTTTTTGAAAGCACATTTGAAAGTGCTCTTCAGTCACTTGTAAAATAACTCAATTTTACAAATAGCAAAACTAAATGGCTATTATTTCTCTTTACATTTATTTTTTTTTTCTCTTAAAAAAAGCCCAGTACCACTATATAATTGACTTTAATGGTTATCTTTTCTTCTGCTGGCAACATACTATAAACATAAATTTCTGAAAGTTAAGGAATTTGAAGAATAAGATTTATTTTTTGACTTACCAATTATGCACTGTCAGTTAACAAAAATAATCTGATAGTCATCTACTTAAATGCAGATGATTAGAACTTTCTCATTTAAAATTATCTGAATTTGTGAAATATACTAGTTTCCTCTCAAAGTTTTATTTAAAATAATAACTATCCTTGGTGCCTGATTTAAAAAATAAATCAAATATAAAAACTAGTCCACAGAGATGCTCTGACCCTGCTTGAAACTCAGCTGGCAGCTATGAGCTCTGATGGTCTTCGTGCCCTTTACTTTAAGAGGCCTAATATTCCCAACACTGGGTCTGCTTAATTTAAATAGACATTGATAGTTCTGAAATCTGAGGACATAATTCACAAAAATCACAGTAGTGTTTTAGGTTACAGTGATCCAGTATATAAATCTACCATATTGAATCTACCCATCCAGGCAGGTAGAAATTGTATTTGTAAAAATCCAGAACATTAGGATATTTTAAACTCTTATTTGAAAAGCAATTCACAGTATTACATCTAGGTTGCACAGAAGACCCCAGTGATCACTAGGAAATCTACCACAGTCCAGTTTTTCCAACCCCAGAAGGTCCAAACTTTGGGGAATAATGTTTTCGCTTTCTGCTGCTCCTCTGAAAAATATTCGATCAAACGAAGCTTACAATTAGCAGCTATTCCAAGATTACACTTCATTTGTGTATCCCATGTATACTGGCAATGCTTAGGTCTGCCTAAAAACTCCCAGACATCCAAAATATTGCTGGGTAAACCACCACATTTGGCAACTTCTTGATCCCTTAAATTTGTGTCTCCGGCAAAAATAACTGTAGCTGACTTTGGGGCCTCTTGTATGTGCTTTAAAACCATTTTGAACTGGTTCATTCGCTCTTTAGCAAGTCCTCTGGTGCTCTCCAAATGGGAAGTAATAAGGCAAAACTCATTTTCCAACACACTTGCATGCACACACAAAAGGTTTCTCATCATTTCTGTATTTGGAAAAGGAATTATTTCTTGGCTTTTAAATTTTACTCTCGATTTCTTCAACATTATAGCTGTGAAATATCCTTCTTCACGATCTGTAATAATCTCATAACTACTTGCCCTCTTCTTTAGGTAGCTATAGTATGGGGGAATAACTTCCTGAAGAAACATCACATCTGGGTTGTACCAAGCTATATAGGAACACACTCCTCGAGCCCGCTTTTACAGATTCTTTAGGTCTCACCCATCAATAGTCCAAGTAATGACAGAAAGCATACTGTCATTTTCTTGCTGGATATTTTCAGATGAATGGTTTTAGAACTCCTGGAATCAGTTGTCTCTTCATTGGTTAGGTCAACACAGGGCGCGGTCTCAGGGGGAGTCTCAGGGAGGCTTTTGAGGGTGCTCTCCTCTACAGGAGGTTCGAAGTAGGAGTTCAGGGCTCTTTCCATCTCCCAGTCGTTCTCAGCCAGGTAGCACTGAGCTACAGCGGCATCGCGCTGGCAAGTGAGGCAAACTCCATGCACAGAAGCCTCCGCTTCTTCTCCTCAGGCTCCCCATGTTCCCGCTTAGCCTCTAGCCCATCCTCCGGCCCACTTTCAGGGTCCATCGTCCACTCCGGCTTACGCCCAGCTAGAGGGCTCCATACTTTTTCCTTTTCTAAGAGAAAATTTTCTCTTTCTCTCACCTGCTGTGTGTCCTTCTACTCTATCTCTGGTATCAGTTCCAAGGAAGACATCTCTACCACCCTCCTGCTGGTCCGCCCTCCTCTGTCACGGCAGAGATGACTGATTAGGATCCCCTACCATACCATTCACTGTTTGAGCCTTGGGGATCAGGATCCATCTCCTCTCTCTGGCCCAGACCAGGGCCTGTCACCGTGCTCCCCACAGCAGAGGAGTAGACGGCTCATCCTCGGTGATTTACCTGGGTCCACAGAGGAGGCCTCTTCTCGCATGTGGGGTCTGACCAGGGCATCACTCTTGGGTTTCCATTTCAGCCTCACCAGCCACGACCCCAGGTACCGTCACAGCCAAGGCCACGACTCTCAGACACATGTCCTGGCTCATCCCTGTGAAGTTCCTCACCTGCACCGTCTTGCTTGGCATCCTGGGTTTACATTGAAGGTACTGGGGGCACAATAGAGTGGGGTGGGATGGGCAGATGCCAGGTGTGAGGGGGGGTTGGCATTACCAGTCCTGCCCCTCCCCTCCCTGAGTCCACTCATGGTGGACTGAAACCAGGCGAGAACTTTCTTGTCTCACCTGAGCCTGAAATTGGAAAAGCTCAGTCCTGAGTACTGAATCCCGGGTAGAGGGTGGGATATTTGCATCCAATTCATGAGACTGGAACTCAGGATTCTGTTCCCACACCTGTAGCTAGGATGACTGCAAGGGAGGCAGAAGGTGACAGGAGACTCTCTGCAAAAGTGATTAAAAGAATATTTGTTCCAGGATAGCCTCTTCAGTAAATGGTGCTGGGAAAACCAGATCAAGACATCCAAAAAAATGGACCAGAACAACACCCTCACATCCTGTACAAAAATCAACTCAAAATGGATAAAGGACCTGGAAGTGAGACCTGCAACCATAAAATACATAGAAGAAAACCTGGGCAAAACCCTTCATGAATTTCACCTCAGAAATCCATTTGGGGAAACAACTATGGTCGGCAAAAAAGTGAAGGAAAACAGAAACAGCTGGGACTATATCAAACTAAAAAGTTTCTGTTCAGCAAAAGAGACAATACACAAAACAAAAAGAAACCCAACCGACTGGGAGAAAATTTTTGCCCTGCAGACAAGTGACAAGGGTCTGATAACAAAGATCCACAAAGAGCTCCTACAGCTCAACAAAAACAAAGCAATAAGCCCAGTCAAAAAAATGGGAGAACTAAAAAGACACTTCACCAAAGAGGAGATACAGATGGCTAATAGGCATATGAAAAAATGCTCCACATCACTAATAATCAGGGAAATGCAAATTAAAACCACACTGAGATACCATCTTACACCAGCAAGAATGGCCCATATAAATAAAACGGACAACAACAAGTGTTGGCACGGATGTAGAGAAAAAGGAACTCTCTTACACTGTTGGTTGGAGTGCAAACTGGTCCAGCCACTATGGAAGACTGTGTGGAGGACCCTCAAACAATTGAAAGTGGACTTACCATTTGACCCCGCAATCCCACTACTGGAAATCTACCCAGAGGACAAGAAAACACTAATTCAAAAGGACACCTGTATGCGCATGTTCATTGCAGCTCTGTTTACAATTGCCAAGATTGGGAAACAAACCAAATGCCCCAAAACAGATGATTGGCTAAAAAAAAGTGTTACATATACACGATGGAATACTATGCATCAATCAAGGAGGGCAAACACATGTCATTCACAGCAACATGGATGGAACTAGAAAGACTCATATTAGCAGAAATAAGTCAAAAAGAAAAAGAGAAATACAGGATGGTCTCTCTTATATGATGGATATAGGGGAAAAACAAACAAACGAACAAGAAAAAATAAAAACAACCAATGGGACTGAACAATGGAGCGAGAGAGGAGGAGGGGGAAGAAGGTGGGGGAGGTGAAGAGCACAAAAGATCAGGATGGTTAACAGGTGTTAGTGAAGTGGGAAAGCCACTTCACTATAATGCAATAATGTAATATAAATATAAATACACATATATATGCAAATTTAAACTAAATTAAAAACAAAGAACAACCATTACAGAGGTAGTTGACATTCTCTGTGAATATCTCTTCTATCCTATTCCCCATTATACATTACCAGAAATAATAATTAGTACACTGGATCTGATGTTTGCCATGCCAGTGTTATTTGAAACTTTTAAATCACACATCAGTAAATAATATATTATTTTGCATGGTTATAATTTCAATAGTATTGTAATATGTATACTTATCTATGTAACTTGTTTTCTTCCCACAAAATTTTTTTAAATTATTAAAAAATAAATAAAAATTTAAAAAAATCTTTTAAATAAAAGAAAAAATTTTTTAAAGAATATTTGTTCCCTATTTGCACTGAGCATCGTGGCTCAGCCTAGTGCCCTCACCTGTCAGCTGGCATCTTGCAGATCCCAGATCCTGAGTTCTGAGGGGCCTTGTTCTGCCTTGAGCAAGGTGACCTGGAAAGGAGAGTGGGCTACAGGAGTCAGCAGCTGCTGATGATTGCAATGAGCTTAATCAGGGCCAGGGAAGATGCTCATAGTGACAAGAGGCAAGGGAATAGTCAAATTGAGCACTGTGTGTCCTATCAGTTATGGGACTCAGAAGGACATGTAAGTGGGCTATTTGCATGCCATCCTCCCATCCCAAAGGTTGGACTTGTGGACATTCAGCCCCTTTTTCCTCACAGCTCCCTAACCCTCTTAGCTACCCGCTGCTTCAAGCTCCTAGTAAGAGGGGGATCCAGGGCTCAATATGTGGAGCACATGGTTCCTCACCAGGTCTGGGCTGAGTCCGATGTGGAAAGTGCAAGAAGAGTTTGTACAGGCTACTGACTACAGGGTGGGGTTAGCAGGTAGAGGGAAATACTGACATTCAGAGAGGGTGAGTCTCTGAGATGAGGGTGGTTGGGGAGAGGCAGCCCCAGGACAGTGGATCCAGGATCCCTTGGTCCCTGGACAAAAACTTCTTCTTTTCTGAAGACCCATGTTGCAGAACCCCTGAGTCTGTGACTGGCATCAGGACTCTACATTGTGATTAGTGCCTTGGATCACCTGCTGCTTTATTTACCACCAGGAGGTCCAGCCCTAGGATCCAGAGGCCTCCTAAGGGGACAAGGTCACTGTAGATCTACATCCCATGTCCTTGTGATGGATGGTTGATACTGTGCTTTTCTTTTTCATAGTTTGTTCATTTTTATTTTGTAATTTTCATACAATATTGGTCACATTTGTATGGTTGTATTTCCTCTTAAGTATGACCCTCCCTTCCACATTGTATCCCTATCCCCATTACCTACCCCCCCCCTTTCCTCCTTTTATCTCCTTTATCTCCTTTTACCTTAATGCCTTGCACTGCAAGTCACTGGTCCATGTTTGGTCTTCTGGTCTTCTCATTTTTTTCTGGAACTATGTCCTTTTTTTCCTGGGCATGAACTTGTACTCCTGGACAGCAACAGGCCAGGCTGCTCTGATCTCCAAGAGTAACTGAAGCAGGTAGTCAGGCTGAGCATGTCAGGAACCAGTTGTAGTGCAATACTTGGTGCGCTTCTCCAGGATCTTTTCTGGTGCCTATCACATTGCTGGTTCTATGCTGTATAGTTCTGACATCTTGGTTTGGGAATCAAACTCCCAGTTGCTGGTGGTGGAGGCGTTCCCTGCTGGAAACAGCCTTCTCCATATGGTTGGTCCAGTTCCTCTCCTCTCTCGAGTTAGCAGTTGTGCTGTGGAGCCAGAATCACCTCTCTGTGTGTCTTTCTTCCTCCACTGATTGATAAAGGAGGGAGCTTCATACATGTTGCACGTAACTGTGGGCTAGGGGTTTGGTTCCCCAGCCCAGAGAGGCAGCAGGTAGAAAACTATGACAGGTCACCTCAGTCGCTGGATCCACCTTCTTGTCTCAGTGGTTCCCAACATGCTGCTTGTTCTACCCAGGTGGTGAGTTGCACCCAGGACCATTATTATTTCCTCTCCTCTTCATTATATCTGCAGCTGAAGAGATTGGGTTTTTAATTTCTAGTCCAGGTCTGATTGAGATTGGAGTAAACCAGAAGGGGGACTTCCCCCTCCACCACTAGTCTATGCCCCTGAACCCTTGCCAATGTGGAGGTAGAGGACCACTTCTCCAGCCTGAGACCCTGAGACCCCAGTGGCATAGGACTCACTCTACCTTCCAACCCCCACCAGTGGCCTAGACATAGGCCACTGGCAGGGGTGTGCTGGTGCTAGAGCTCTTCTTCAAAGGCCTGTGCCATCTGAAAGGTGAATTTCTATTTTCTATTTCAAGTCTGTTTAGTCTTTTATGGGGAAAATACATGTATTTGAAAATCCACAGTAGCAGGAATTAGTCACAAAACAACTCTCATTTTAGAATATTTTACAAATACTTGGACTGAGATTACAGTTCAGTGGCAAAGATATAACATGTAGCTGAGTTATGACTGAGAACTCAAGGTGACTATTGGATGATGTATTAGATGAACAGTTAGAAAAGTGAAATTGCACAACCAAATCCAGGTTGATCCTGATGGCAAAGAACTCACCTTACCTCCCAACCTTGCCAGCAGCCTAGGCTGTGGCAGGGGTGTGCTGGAGTTTCCCAAGGTCCTGAGCCATCTGAAAGGACCTCAACTTGCTGTTTCTTTTCTTGACACATGATGCCATTTCCTCTTGGTGCTAAACATTAGACTCCTCTTCTCCTAATGACTTGAATAGAAATCCTACTGCATAGTTGTCTTGGCACAGAAGTGCTGCTGCTTCCTGGAGGGAACAGGAACAAAGATGTTCCCTTTGTTTCCAGATTGTTATTGTAGGGTATGTGGGTATGTGTCAGGTAGTAAGATAGTCAACTGTAGACGCATCTGTTCTTCAGTGTTAGTCAGAGATCTCTGGGCATCTCTCAGTCAGACTACATAACCCAAAATACTCTCCAGTCCAAAAAAAAAAAAAGCAAAAGAGTCTTTAGTGCAAACATGTATGCGATGCAGTCAAGGGCCCAAAGCCCAGGTGTCCCATCTGGTGTGCCAGTTCCTCTGGCCAGGTGCCTACCTGGGTCAGGACCCCCATCTGCTTCTAGTTCAGTGTAGAAAATGACTGCAGTGCAGGGGTCCACCCCAGAGGCTCTGTTTTCTTCCTGGTCTCTGCTCCTCACCCTGCTTGTTTGGTCAAGTGAGGGGGTTGTCTCTGTCCCTGGCCTTCTCCAGGCTCCAGGCCTCTTCTGAGACTTCCCTCAGGGGCCAGGCTGCCCTGGAGCCATGCCCGCCTATAAAGTGCTTTCTCATCTTCAGAAAGTCTTAGATTAGACCATCTGAACTCAAAGGCAACTTAAAAATAGGGCTGGAAAATTTCAGAAGGATCTTTTACTCAAAGTCTTTCGAAATTGGTTCCATTGAATGCTAAGAATCCATGGAGGAGATTGAGGCTCAGAAAAGTTAGCCTGAATTTAATTTTAACATGTTTCAATTAATTTAATTAATTTAAAACATAACAATAATTCCCAGCGTATACTCTTTCCTCACCAAATTCTAGTATATCAGTTGATCTAAGAGATTTTATATATCTAGTATATCTATATATCTAATACATCTCATATACCAATGCATTATATGTGTTTTTATTGATTAACTTTATAATGTTTACTTATTTTGTCTATAAACTTTATGTAAAGAAATTTATATTAAAAACATGACTGACAATGGACTAAAGAGAATGTGTGTTTATTTTTGTGGGGAGAGGGATTCTGGGTAAGATTTTACTTAAAAAATAGATGCTTACTGATGGAAAATGTGAAACACACAGATTGAAATCCCCATTTATAATGTGGGAACCTATAAACAAGAGAATGACATTTTTTCATCATCACACAACCTTCAAGTGATAGTGGGTAACATAGCTGAAAATGGGGATGCCAAGCGGGGGGCATTAATCAGAATTCCAGGATGTGACCTGCCTTAAGGGCAAGTGAGGAAGGAGCAGTGTGGGCAGAGACTTGGCAAAATTGATACTAAAGGGCTGTGGCCCAGGAAGAGAGAGATGCCAACTCAGGGGGCCCTGGACAGATGGCAGTCTGGAGGAGGGGACCCTAGGATTTGGTCACCCTGGGGAAAGAGAGGTTACATGAGAAACTCAAGTTTGGGCCCAGTTTTGCAAACTAGAAAAAGCTTGCCATCTGTGTATGCCAAAGAAAGTTGAAATCTGTGTTTGCTCAAAAACCTTGGGATTTGTATGTATATGCTAGAAACTTGGAAACTGGAACCTGGAAAGCATTTATAGTTGTACTTTGGAATTTGGGTACTCCAAAGAGAGGACAGCTTGCTAGAAAAATGGACTTTGTGCTGAATTCCTTCTTTGTTTAGAATAGCAAGCAGATGCCCTTTTGGACATCTTTGATTGGAATGAAGAACACCATCTTTGGGAATACCTGCTTCAGGTTTGGAGTGGCAAGCAGAAGTCATTTTGAAATGCCTGTTTCTTTTTTTGGAGCTGGGCTACAAGCCTTCGCCACCTTGGAAAATATGCTATTTTGTATTATCACTGTTCATGTTTGAAGCAGAGAGAAGATGCCATCTTAGAACATGTGCATCTTGGGACTTGTGTGACCACTGTTTAGGGCTTTGAGACTGGACAATTATTGGATTAAGACAAGAGGCCAGTCCTGGCCTCAGTGACTCTTGTTTCTTTCCTTTTGTAAATAGATATTGTTTTTGTTTTTCACATAAACTGGTTTTTCTTTCAACTGTTGACACTCTGATGGGATGGGAAGGACTCCCAGAGTGTCTGGTTTAAACACCAGCTTCTCTCCTTCTAGTTTAGGTGCCCCTTAGCATCCAATTTTGTAATGTCATTGCCAGATTGATCTGGTAGAGCACCTACTCGCATAAATGTCCCAGGGTTCAACTATTCGCTACTGAGTTGCCCCATTATGAATGTTAACCAATTAGTTACTAGCTGTTTTTGGGTAAAATCAGACTACATTTGGTCAGACATTAAATTCATCATTTTATTTGCATGCCTATAAATGCCTATTAATTTCTGGTACCCAAAAACTGCCACTGAATAGCAACAATTTAAATCACATTCACTAATTATTTTGTAGCTTACAGTGAAAATAATATTTTCAACTTATCAGTAATAAGACAGAAAAGTTAAATGGAATGTTAAAGTACTTTTGTTTTTTAGAATTGATACCTTCAGCTATTCAGTATCTTAATATAAACACAAAAATATATACAGAATTAAATAATAGATGAAAATCTTACTAAGTAAATAAATATCTGATTCAACATTAAAATAGCTTAAATATTAGTACCTAGTTCACTAGACAGAACAAAAACCAAAAGATACTGAAAATAATCATTATTCTGGTAATGAGAAGAAAGCATATGAACTAGTGCACCACTGTTCATGAAAACTTTGGTCCTTAACTTTTCCATATTCTTTCTTGTCTCTTTTTCACTTCTTTTCTCTTTATTTCCTGCGATCATATCCACCTGTAAGTGGGGGGGGAGGGGAGTATGGCCTGATGCCTTTATTTTCTGCATCCAGAAGTGGAAGCTCATGGGATTAAATGACTAAGTGAGGGTTGCCATCCGATGGGACCAGCATCAACCTGAGCAATTGGCTCCTGATGCTGAATCCCACATCCTTCCCACAGCTTGCCAATGCATGCTTTACAGAATCAAGTCCTGCCACAGACCTGAGAAGAAGTAAATGATGTACTATTGGATTTTACAGAGCACCATGTAGCTAAGATGGCAGTAGAAAGTTTGACATTCCTGTCTTTGACTCTGGCCTTTTTCCCCCACTCAGGTCCCTTAGAGAATGACACTTTCACCTCCTGCTTTCATTCTGAGTCAGATTCAAGTAGAACAGAGAATAATTTACAGGGTACTATATGATTCCACTAAGACTTTCCATCCTAGTTCAGATGACACTTCTAGTAAAATAACATAGAAAGATAAAAGGAATTACAACAGAGGATAATTAGAAATTACTATGAACATCTATATACAAACAATTTCAACAATCTTGATGAAATAGACATTTTTTAGAAGTACACATCCACCCAAAACTGGAAAGCCTAAATAATTCAATCCTGAGCAGCAAAATTAAAACAGTAATAAAATCCCTTCCCCAAAACAAAAGCCTTGGATCAGATGGGATAACAAATGAGTTCCACCAGCCATTCAGTGATGAACTGGTGTCTCTCTTACAAAAAAATCTTTCAAAAAATATAGATAGAAGGAACACTACCAAAGACAGTCTACAAGGCAACATCACACTAAAACCAAAACTAAAAAAGATAATACAAAGAAGGAAAACTATAGGCCAACTTCCCAAATGAACACAGATGCAAAAATTCTCAACAAAATCCTAACAAATAAATCCAACAATGCATGGAAAAGATAATACACCATGACCAAATGGGATTTATCCCAGGGGAACAAGGAACACCCAAAAATCAATTAATGTAATCCAACACATCAACAAAAAATAAATAAATAACCACACGATCATATCAATAGATGCTGAGAAAGCATTTGACAAAGTTCAACATCCATTTAAGATGAAGGTCCTCAAAATTTTGGGGATAGAAAGAACATACCTTAACATAACAAAAACAGTATATGAGAAACCCACAGACAATATCATCCTAAATGGTGAAAAACTAAAAGCCTTTCTCTGAGATCGGGAGCAAGGCAAAGTTGTCCACTCTCATCACTGCTTTTCAATGTAAGACTGGAAGTCCCAGTTAGAGCAATAAGGCAAGAGAAGGATATGCAAGGAATCCAGATAGGGAAAGAAGTAAAATGACCACTGTTTGCAGATGACAAGATAATTTATGTAGAAAACTCTATAAACTCTACAGAAAAGCTAATGAAAATAATAAACCAGTTCAATAAGGTAGCCGGTTACAAAATCAATGCACAAAAATCAGTTGTTTTCTTATATGCAAAAAAATCAGTGAGGAAGAAATTAGGAAAACCACTCCATTACATTCATGAAAATTAAATAGTTGGCAATAAACAAAAGATGTGACAGACCTGTACAAGGAGAACTATAAACATTGCTAAAGGAAATAGAAGACGACAAAAAGAAATGGAAAGACATTCCCTGCTCATGGACTGGAAGAATCAACATTATCAAAATGTCCATCCTACGGAAAACAATCTACAGACTCAATGCAATTCCAATGAAAATTTCAATGGCATTCTTTAAAGAAGCAGAACAAATATTTGATGGCTTGGGCCCTTGGAAAAGACCTCCAGCACACCCCACTATGACCTAGGCCACTGGTGGGAGTTGAAGGGGGGTGTAAGGTGAGTCCTATACCACCTGGGCCTCAGGGTCTCAAGTCCAGGGGTCTCAGGATGGGGAAGCTGGCCTCTGCCTCCACGTAGGCATGGGATGTGGATGGGCTGGTTGGGGGAGTCCCCCTCTGGGTTAGTCCAACCTCAGTCAGACCTGCAGTAGGAATAAAAAAAACAGTCTCTCCAGCTGCAGATACAATGGAGAGGAAAGGAAGTAATAACTGCCTTGATTATACTCACCACCTGTGTAGAACAAGAAGCGTGTTCAAAACCACTGAAACAAGATTGTGAGACCAGTGATTGTAGCTACCTGTCACAGATGTTACCTGAATCATCTCTGGGGCTGGGGTACCAAATCCCTGGCCCCCAGTTTTGTGCAATGGGAGTAAGGCTCCCTCCTTTACCAATCAATGGGGGAAGGAAGCCACAAAGACGTGGCTGTGGCCTCGTGGCAGAACTGCTAATGCAAGAGAGAAGAGCTGGACCAACCATCGGGGGAGGTCTGTCCCCAGGTGAACACCTCCATTGCCAGTGACTGGGAAATGGACTCCCAAAGTAAGGTATCTGAACTGTACCACACAGAACCAGCAATGTTTGACAGACATCAGAAAGGTTCCTGGAGAAATGTACCACCATAGGCTCTACAACAAGTTCCTGACATGCTCGGCCTGACTTCCTGCCTCAGTTACTCCTGGAGATCTTAGCAACCTGGTCTGTTACTGTCCAGGAGTGTAAGCCCACACCCAGGAATAAAAGGACATTGTTTCAGAAAAAGAGAAGACCAATGAGCCAAACATGGACCAATGACTTGCAGCACAAGGAGTTGGACTGACTAAAGGGGGTAAAGGAGGAAAGGGGGATTAATGGGTGATAGCGTACAATACGAAAAGGAGGGCCATACCTAAGGGAAACTACAACCATAAAAAAGTGATCAATATTGCACGAAAATAACAAAATAAAAACCCCCCAAAAGGTCCAGCCACTCTCCAAGGGGAGGCCCCTTCTCAGTCTTCCATGTTTATGCCTCTTTGGCTCCTCCTCTTTCACCTAATCAGTAGGGATCCCAGGCCCTCCCAGAGTATGAGAGAGATAGAGAAAAGAAAGCAAGAGAGAGCAAGCCAGACCTGAGCAGGAGTGTGTACCCACCCTGGGATGAAACCACCCCTCACTCTGAAGCAGGAGGGTGCAAGAGACTCACCAGAGAACAGGGCCTAGTACCTCTGCTGAGATTAAATCATCCTCTGTAAGTGCAGAGGGTTGGGGGATGGGAGAGAAAACCACAGTTAAACAAGGTTGGGGTTGCAGGAGGAGATGTACCCCATGACTTGGCTCCCCAGATCTGATCACTGCAGAGCAATTTTCCACCTCACACCCTGACATTTCTGCCTCTCCAATCTGCTATCCCTGCTGGTCCTCACCACCATCCCCAGGTGTTCAGATCTGGCACCTTCCACTGTCAGACCTTCCTGTCCCACCGAACAAGAGCTTGAGGTCATTCAAAGCTGGACACAAAGGACCTCCCATTATGTCTCTCTGGAGTCCCAGGGAGACAAAACTTGGAGCTCAGAGTCCCTTAGAAAAGGAAGGTACCTGGGACCTTTTCTTCATATTTGGTCTAAATAAATTTGTCTCTTTTCACTGCTTGCCCAAGTTGTGGAAGTTTCTGCTGTGGCTTCAACAAACACCAACCCTGTAAAGTCACAGTAACATTCTGACCCACCTTTCTACCCACAGTCAGGATTCTGCAGGATACAAACCCCAGTACGTGGGTAAACAGACTGGTGAGTGGAAGGGGCACTTGGGAGAGAGAAAGAGATAGACACACATAGAGACAGAGAAAGAGAGAGAGCGCGGGGCCTGTGGCTAGGCAGGCTCCCGTAAACCACAGTGTAGGCTGCACACAGCCCAGGGGAGCCTGTGGAAGATGAAGCCTGAGGGAGGATTCCTGCTCTTTGCAGAAGTCAGACTCTCCTTCCTTTCACAGCTCAACTTGCTCAGATCTGCATGTGCTGAATGCACAGCAGTCCTGGGTCAAGGTCAGAGACAGATCTGGGCCAGACACTGGAGTCCAAGGAACTGGAAACAAAGCAATGACAAGCAGACTGTGCATGTGACTGAAGCTTCTTGGTCAATGAATTTTTCCTCCCCACAGGAGTACCACAGCCTCAAAGCTGCTGGTTCCAAGGTGGGAAAACACCTGCCTTTGTTTGGGGTGTGCTGTCACCCGCAGTGCCCCAGGTATTACTGAGAAAAGAGAAATCTCACCGGGGGGAATTCAGCGTTCTCCAGGCGGAGTGACTTGGTCTAGGGTGGGCAGGGATAGGAACTAGGATTCCTTGGCTCTGGAAAACCTAACACCTAACTAGGTTGGCTGCTGTTACTACCACCAGGTCTGAGTGCCTGAGCAGAATAGGAAGGATTGAAAGCTGCCTCTGAGAGGGAGAGAAGCTAGAGTGGGCCAAAGTGTTATTGTGGGGAAGAGGATTTAGCATAGGTTATTTGGAAACGCAGCACCCCAGGCGTGGAGTTGTGCCAAGTCAGAGGGGAGTTCGGAGCTGGGGCAAGGCCCGGGAGCACGCCCCCTGCCCCCCACCCCCCGGAGATTCGCAAAGCGGAAACCTTACTTTCTTTTTTTATTATCACTAAATTATATATATATATATATATATTTCACATCTTTGAATTCTATGGGGTTCACCCACCACCTTCCTCCCTTACCGCTCCACCTCATCCCGTTCAGCCTCCCTCCCCGGGGCGGGGCGAGGGCAGACCTCACCACCCAGAGGTGTGGCAGGGAAATATAAGCTTTGGCTCCGGCGCCGGACGGCAGATGGCAAACCAGATGAAGACTCGCTGAGCTACTGCACGGCGGTAGCAGCGCTACTGGGGTGAGTAGAACCGGACGGAGGCGAGGAAAGGGCTGTTCAACTTCTGGGCGCCGAACGGGGCTGTGGACCGATTCCTTGGAGACAACTTACTTTCACTTTTTCCCAGAGGTCTGGCCATGGCGTGGCTTGTCCCCAGCTCCGGTCTCCGTGTCCTGATGCTGCTGCTGCCGCTGCTGCGGGACGGCGCGGGGTCGGCGCGCGCGGGTGAGTGTGGTCGGTTGACGGCCGCGGCCGGGCGAGTGGAGGCGCGGCTCCGGTACAGGCGCTCCGGGTTCCCCAGGCGCGCCCCGGGGTTGCAAGCGCTGCGTGCGCACACTCCTCTGGCAGCCGCGACTCCGGGCCCAGTGAAGGAAGGACGGGGCCCGGGGCCGTGACTCTGCTCTTACCCGCGGGATGGAACTTTGTAAAGACCCAAAGGACTTGAAAGATTCCCTCCGCACTGGAGCCTGGCCTCTTTGAGGAGAAAATGGCTCCATTCTAGAAACTGGCAAGGTGCAGGCGTTTGTTGAGAAGGGTATTTCAGGCTCCCGATCCCCGCCCTTCTCTATCGCGTTGATTTTACTTCTTTAAATCAAGCCCCGAGACCCCGGAGGCCCAGCCTGGCTGTGACACCAGGCACTGATTCATATATGCTCCAGGTTTTGCCTACAGGACTCTGGGTGAAACCCTGGCTGAACACGCAGCCTCCTCCTGATCATTGGCTCCTTCCCTGGAGGCGCCACACTTTCCCTCCCCATTGCTGCTAGAGTCCATTCTGGGAACAGGCTCTGCCCCCAAGTCTCACCTTCAGCAGCAGAAGTCCTCACTATGCTTAAAATTCCGCCCAACCTCTTCCCCCACCCCCACCCCGCAGAGTGTTGGAAGCCTGGGTGACCAAGGAGGGGTTTGCATGTTTCCTGTTCTCTCCACTGCGGTATCTCTCAACCATTTGTGCCCTCCCCCTATCATCTGCCTCAGAAATTCTGAATTTTCTTTTTTCTTTTTTTTAATTTTAATTTTCTTTTTTTAATTTAAAATTTCATTTTATTGATTTGTCACATTTGTGCATTAATTGACCCCTCCTCCCCCCTTCGTATCCCCCCTCCAGTCACTCCATCTCCCATTTTTCTGTGATTTGTTGGTTGGTGAAGTTGATGTTCAGTTGCTCGTTGTTTGGCCCATTGGTCTCTTCCGATATCTGGTAAATGGTTTTTGTTTGTTTGTTTGTTTTTGCATATATACGTATATTTATATTTAGATTACATTAGTCCATTATTGTGTACCCTGGGGCTTTCCCACTTCACTAACACGTGTTAACCATCCTGATCTTTTGTGCTCTTCACCTCCCCCACCTTCTTCTTCTTCCTCCTCTCTCACTCCATGGTTCAGTTCCATTGGTTGTTTTTATTCTTTCTTATTTGTTTGTTTGCTTTCACCTATATCCATCATATAAGTGAGACTATCCTGTACTTCTTTTTCTTTTTGACTTATTTCTGCTAATTATGAGTCTTTCCACTTTCATCCAGGTTGCTGCGAATGACATGTGTTTGTCTTCCTTGATGGATGCATAGTATTCCATTGAGTATATGTACCACATTTTTTTTAGCCAATCATCTGTTTTGAGGCATTTGGTTTGTTTCCAATTCTTGGCAATTGTAAACAGGGCTGCAATGAACATGCATGTACATGTGTCCTTTTGAATTAATGTCTTCATGTTCTCTGGGTATATTCCTAGTAGTGAGATTGCTGGGTCGAATGGTAAGTTCACTTTCAGTTGTTTGAGGGTCCTTCACACAGTCTTCCATAGTGGCTGGACCAGTTTGCACTCCCACCAGCAGTGTAAGAGTGTTCCTTTTTCTCCACATCCGCGCCAACACTTGTTGTTGTCAGTTGTATTTATATGAGCCATTCTTACTGGTGTAAGATGGTATCTCAGTGTGGTTTTAATTTTCATTTCCCTGATTATTAGTGATGTGGAGCATTTTTTCATATGCCTGTTAGCCATTTGTATCTCCTCTTTGGTGAAGTGTCTTATTAGTTCTTCTCCCCATTTTTGACTGGGTTTTCTGCTTTGTTTTTGTTGAGCTGTAGGAGCTCTTTGTGGATCTTTGTTATCAGACCCTTGTCGCTTGTCTGGAGGGCAAAATTTTCTCCCAGTCGGTTGGGTTTCTTTTTGTTTTGTTTATTGTCTCTTTTGCTGAACAGAAACTTTTCAGTTTGATATAGTCCCAGCTGTTTCTGTTTTCCATCATTTTTTTGCCGGCCATAGTTGTTTCCCCAAATGGATTTCTGAGGTGAAATTCATGAAGGGTTTTGCCCAGGTTTTCTTCTATGTATTTTATGGTTGTAGGTCTCACTTTCAAGTCCTTTATCCATTTTGAGTTGATTTTTGTACAGGATGTGAGGGTATTGTCCTGGTCCATTTTTTTTTTTTTTTACAAGTTTTGATCCAGTTTTCCCAGCACCATTTACTGAAGAGGCTATCCTTGTTCCAGGGTTTTTTTTTTTTTTTGCCCCTTTGTCAAAGATTATTTGACCATATATGTGTGGTTGTATTTCTGGGTATCAATTCTGACCCATTGGTCTGTCTGTTTTTGTACCAGTAGCATGTTGTTTTAAGTATTATGGCTTTGTATTATAGTTTGAAGTCTGGAATAGTAATACCTCCGTTCTCTCTTCTGTTTGTCAAAAGGGTTTTGGCTATTCGGGGTCTTTTGTTGCTCCATATGAATTTCAGTAGTTTTTGTTGTCTTTAAAATATGTCATTGAGATCTTTATTAGAACTGCAATGAATCTGTATCTTGCCTTTGGTAGTATGACCATTTTGATAATGTTGATTTTTCCGATCCATGAGCATGGATTTTCTTTGTTCTCTGCCTGGACCGTGACTTTTCTTAGGCTATCAATAGCCTCCCAGGAGCACATTAGTCTCATGTGCCTGGGCCTACTAGAGCCATGACCCAACATCGCAAACTCCCCTTCTCCAAACTTGGATTCTGTCCTCACTCTCATCTTAATCCCACTTTTTTGAGGGCAGACCCGACCCCCCCCCCAACCACCACTCTGGTCAAGCTCTACCTGACCCTGAAAAATCAGGGCTGATTTTTCACAGACTGACCTCTCACCCTTTCTGCCAGTGTTGAGGTGCATGTCCCAAGCCCTGACTGTTCTGGGGATGACCGAAGCTGGTGGTGGCCTGGAGGGCACAGGGGACATGTCCAGAAATTGGGTGAAGGGCAGAGTACCCCAGAAGCCTTGCTCTCCAGCCCAGCCCTTCAGGGTTTCTCTGTGTCCCTCATATGGGGAGGGCTGCCTGGCTCCCTTTCCTCCCACGCCAACCCCACCTGTGGTTTTTATTCACAGATGCTCACACTCTCTCCTACAACTTCTCTGTCATTCCTCGGCCCAAACCTGAACAGCCATGGTGTGAAGTTCAAGGCCAGCTGGAAGGATTGGTTTTCTTTCAACATCAGTGTGGGAAGCAGAAGGTCAATGATTTCTTTTCTCTGGGGATCATGAAAAACACCTCAGAGACCTGGAAGAAACAGATTGATTCCCTCAACTACCTGATGGAGGAGCTCAAAAAGAAACTGCTTGACCTGCAATCAGAAATGGTTGGAACCAGTGGTGAGTTGGCAAGACCAAGGGCAGAAGACCTTCCCTAAAGGCCTAGAAATGGGTGTTTGTGCCAAATGATGGCATTTGTGTGGAGTGAGTCCCACCAAAGAAACCCCAAGCCAACAGGACAGGAGGACAGAGTGGGACAAGGAGTTGAGGGACTAGAAGGAGGGGTACTAGGTGGGCAAATAGGATGTGTGAGAGCAGAGACTGAGCTGTGTCCCTGGGGCAGAGCCCCTCTCCCTTCAGGGCACCATGGTGTGTAAGGAGGTGACCAATAAACGCACTCATGGATCCTGGCACTTTGTCACCAATGAAAACATATCCCTGTACTTGGATGCGGAGAACAACCACTGGACAGTGAACCCAGCTGCAGACACAGGGGTGTTAAAGAAATGGGAGAAAGACAGAGAATTGAACAACCTGCTCTTGAAGTTGTCCAATGGAGACTGCAAGATGTGGCTTCAGCAAGTTGTACTGCTCTGGGAGAAAATGCTAGAAACCACAGGTATTTGGGGAGGAGGAAGATTTGTGATTCTGTTAGAAGAGAGTGTGAGTGGTGTGTCAGAGTGCGTGTGTGTGCACACACACACACCTTTGCAGTTGATCCTGCCACAGTAAGTCCCTCTCGGGAGAACACTGATGACAAGTGTGTTTTGTCCTCCTCCTTTTCCTTCTTTCTTAAGTTTCTTCCACCTTGGACCTTACTGTGTAGATTTCTAGCTAATCCCAAACATGGGGGAGTCATGTTTTTTCAGAAAATTTTTTCTTAGTTTTGCATTTTCTAAGAAAACCTTTTTCTCTTTCTCTTGCCTGCTGTGTGTCTACAATCCTTCCACTCTACCTACAGTGTCAGCTCCTAAGAGGACACCTCTATGCCCCTTCTGCTGGGTCCCCCCTCTTCTGTCACTGCAGGGATAACTGATTAGAGTCTTTCTTGCTTTCCCTTTACTCTGTGAGCCCTGAGGTTGAAGCCATCTCTTCTCTCTGGCCCAGCCCAGTGTCTGCCACTGTGCTCCCCACAGCAGAATAGAGAGCATCCTCCGCTATGCTTAACCTGGGCCCACAGGGCTGAGGCGGCCTCTTCTCACATGTGGGGTCTGACCAGGGTGTCACTCTTGGGTTTCCATTTCAGCCTCACCAGCCACGGCCCCAGGCACCGTCACAGCCAAGGCCACGACTGTTGGACACATATCCTGGCTCATCCCTGTCATGCTCCTCACCTACACCGTCCTGCTCGGCATCCTGGGTTTACATTGAAGGTATTGGGGGCACAATAGAGTGGGGGTAGGATGGGCAGATGCCAGGTGTGAGGAAGGGATTGGCATTCCCAGCCCTGCCCCTTCCCCCTGAGTCCACTCATGGTGGACTGAAACCAGGTGAGAAGGGCTCATCTCACCTGAGCAAGAACTTGGACAAGCTCAGCCCTGAGTGCTGAGTCCCCTCACTGAAAGCCAGGAAAGGCTTTATACAGGTGTGGCAGGACAGGGCCACACCAAGGCTTCACATCAATGGGTTTAAGTCACTCAGTCCTGAATCTTCAGGAAGATTCCTATGGGATAGGACTGCCAATTGGGGAATTGGGGCCACAGGCACACTTGTTCCTCAGTCCTCATTAGGTAACTGCAGCATGTGTCCCCTAGGGAGTGTCTGGGGCCACGCAGATGATAGGAAAGGGCCAGGCTGAATCCCAGGTAGAGGGTAGGGAATTTGCATCCAATTCATGAGACTGGAACTCAGGATTCTATTCCTACAGCTGTGACTCAGTGGCCGCAAGGGAGGTGGAGGCTGACAGGAGACTCTGTGAGAAAGTGATTAAAAGGATATTTGTTCTCTGGGTGCCCTGAGCATCGTGGCTCATCCTGGTGCCCTCACCTGTCAGCTGGCATCTGGCAGACCCCAGATCCTGAGTCCTGAGGGGCATTATTCTGCCTTGAGCAAGGTGACATGGAAAGGAGGGTCAGGAGTCAGTCAATATTGATCACAGATGAGCTGATCAGGACAGGGCAGATGCTCATCGTGACAAGGGAACAGTCAAAGTGAGCACTGTGTGTCCTACCAGTTATGAGGCATAGAGGGACATGGAAGTGAGGTATTTGCATGCCATCTTCCCCAAGGTTGGACCTGTGGTTATTCAGCACCTTCTACTACCTCACAGCTCCCCAGCCCCCCTTGCCTACCTACTGCTTCAAGCTCCCAGTAAGAGGGAGAATCAGGGCTGATGGTTCCTTATCAGGATTGGTCCGACTCTCTTGCGGAAAATGCGGGAAGAGTTTGTACAAGCTACTGACTCCAGCATGGGCTTAGCAGGTAGAGGGAAGTACTGACCCTCAGGGAGGGTAGGCACTGAGATGGGGGTGACTGGGGAGGGGCAGCCCCAGGAGAAGGGACCCAGGGTCTCTCAGTCCCTGAGAAAAAAACTTATTCTGTTCTGAAAGCCCATGGTGCTGCCTGAGCCCCTGAGCCTGTGACCTGGATCAGGACTCTGCATTGTGATTGACTCTGCATTCTTGTATCACCTGCTGCTTTATTTACCACCAGGAGGTCCAGTCCTGCCTTCCAGAGGCCTTCTCAGAGGACAAAGTCACAGTAGATCTACATCTCATGTCCTTGTGATGGATGATTGATGCTGTGCTTTTTTTTTTTACTTTGTAATTTTCATACAATATTGGTCACATTTGTATGATTATAGGTCTCCTTAGATATGGCCCTCCCTTCCATATCATACCCCTAACATTCCACCCTACTCCCCCATACCTCCATCCCCCTATAGTCACTCCAGCTCCTTGCACTACAAGTCATTGGACCATGTTTGGTCCACTGGTGTTCTCTTTTTTTCTGGAACTGTGTCCTTTTTTCCTGGGCGTGGACTTGTACTCCTGGACAGCAACAGACCCGGTTGTTTGATCTCCAGGTGTAACTGAGGCGGGTAATCAGTTCGAGCATGTCAGGAAATTGTTTAGGGCAGATACTTGGTGCGCTTCTCCGAGATCCTTTCTGGTATTTGTCATGTGTTGCTGGTTCTATGCTGTACAGTTCTGACATCTTGCTTTAGAACCCAACTCCCAGCCGCTGTCAATGGAGGTGTTCCCTGCTGGGAACAGCCTTCCTCAGGTGGCTGATCCAGCTTTTCTCCTCTCTCATGTTAGCAGTTCTGCCATGGGGCCACAGCCACCTCTCTGTGGTTTTCTTCCCCCATTGATTGGTAAAGGAGGGAACATCATTCATGTTGCATACAACTGTGGACCAGGGATTTGGTTCCCCAGCCCAGAGAGGTAGCAGGTAGAAACCTGTGACAGGTCACCTCAATCGCTGGATTCACCTTCTTGTCTCAATGGATCCCAGCATGCTGTCTATCCTACCCAGTTGGTGAGTTGTACCCAGGACCATTATTATTTCCTCTTCTCTCCATTATATCTGCAGTTGGAGAGACTGCAGATTCCTAGTCCAAGGGCCCGAGTCATCCAAAAGGACCTCAACTTGCTGTGCCTTTTCTTCACATGACGTACTTCCTTTTGGTGCTAAACATGAAACTCCTCTTCTCATAATGACTTGAATAGAAATCCTAGTGTATAGCTGTCCTGGTCCAGAAGTGCTGCTACTTTCTGGTGGAAACAGGAACAAAGATTTTCCCTTTGTTCCCAGGTTGTTACTGTAGGGTGTGTGTCAGGTAGTGAGATAGCTGACTGAAAGCGCATCTGTTCTTCAGTGTTAGAGATTTCTGGGTCTCAGTCAGACTACATAACCCAAAATACTATCCAACCCCCCCCCCAAAAAAAGAACAATGTAAAAGAGTTTTTAGTGCAAACGTGTATGTGATACACCCCAGGGCCCAAAGCCCAGGTGCCCCATCTGATGTGCCAGTGCCTCTGGTCAGGAGCCTGTCTGGTCAGAACCTGCATCTGCTTCTGGTTGAGTGTAGAAAATCGCTGCAGTGCAGGGGTCCACCTCAGAGGCTCTGCTTTCTTCCTGCTCTCTGCTCCTTACCCTGCTTGTTTGGTCAAGTGGTGATTTGAGGGATGGAGCTGTCTCTGTCCCTGGGATTCTCCAGGCTCCAGGCCTCTTGTGAGCCTTCCCTCAGGGGCCAGGCTGCCCTGGAGTCCTCCTCTCCTATAAAGTGCTTCTTTCATTTTCAGAAAGTCTTAAGTTAGACAATCTCAACTCAAAGGACAACTTAAAATATTGGAACTGGAACATATTCAGAAAAATCTACCCAAACGCTTTCAAAATAGGTTCCATTGAATGCTAAGAATCCATGAGGAGGTTTAGGTTCAGTAAAGTTAACTTGAATTTAATTTTAATATGTTTCAATAAGTTTGATTAATTTAAAACATAAAATAATTCCCATCATATACTCTTTCCTCATCAAATTCTAGTATATCAGTAGATCTAAGATATTTTATATATCTAATGTCTATATATCTAATATATGTAATATACCAGTGCATTATACGTGCTTTCTTTGATTAACTTTATAATATCTAGTTATTATTTAAGCATTATGTAGGTAAATTTATATTTAAAAATATGACTGATAATGATCTAGAGAGAATGTGTGTTTATTTTTGTGAGGAGGAAGATTCTAAGATTTTACTTAAAAAAAATAGATATTCTGTTGACAGTGTGAAAACTCAGATTAAACTCTCAGTTTATAATGTATTAACCTACAAATCAGAGAAAGAGACTTTTTCAACATCATACAACCTTCAGGTAGGAGTGGGTAACAAAGCTGAAATTGGGGATGCCAGTGGGGGATACTAATCAGAATTCCAAGATGTGACCTGCCTTAAGGGCAAGTGAGGAAGGAGCAGTGTGGGTAGAGACTTGGCAAAATTGGTATCAAAGGGCTGAGGCCCAGGAAGAGAGAGATGCCAAGGGCAGGGGGCCCTGGACAGATGGGAGCCTGAAGGAGGGGTCCCTGGGATTTGGCCACCCCAGGAAAAGAGAAGTTACATGAGAAACTCAAGTTTGGGCCCATTTTTGGAAACTAGAAAAAACTTGCCATCTGTGTATGCCAAAGAAACTTGAAATCTGTATTTGCGCAAAAACCTTGGGATTTGTATATGCTAGAAACTTGGAAACTGGAACCTGGAAGGCACTTGCACTTTGGAATTTGGGTACTCCAAAGAGAGGACAGCTTACTGGAAAACTAAACTTTGTGTTGAATATCTTCTTTGATTAGAGTGGCAAGCAGATGCCGTTTTGGACATCATCTTTTTTTGGGACAAGCACATGCCATCTTTGAGAATACCTGCTTCAGGTTTGGAGTGGTGAAGAGATGTCATTTTGAAAGCCTGTTTCTTTGTTTGGAGCATGGACTGCAGGGAGACGCCATCTGGAAAAATGCTCTTTATTGTTTCAGTGATTGTTCAGGTTTTAAGAAGAGCGAAGACACCATCTTAGGACATAAGCATCTCGGAACCTGTGTGATCTCTGTTTAGAACTTTGAGACTGGACAACAACTGGGTTAAGACAAACGCCAGTCCTGATCTCAGGAACTCTTGCTTCTTTCCTTTTATAAATAAATCTTGTTTTTGTTTTTCTGAGAACCTGGTTTGTCTTGCAACTATTGGCATTCAGATGGGATGGGAAGAACCCCCAGAGTGTCTGGTTTAAATATCAGCTTCTCTCCTTGCTAGTTTTAGGTACCCCTTTACATCCAGTTTCATAATGTCATTGCCAGTTGATCTGGTAGAGCACCCAGTACTCTACTCTCAGAAACATCCCAGTGTTCACCTATTTGCTATTGAGCTGCCCCATTATGAATGTTAACCAATTAGTTACCAGCTGTTTTTGGGTAAAATCAGAGTACATTTGGTCAGATATTAAATTCATTTTTTTATTTGCATGACTATAAATGCCTATTAAATCCTAGTACCCAAAAACTCTGCCCCTGATTGGCAACGATATAGATCACATTCCCTTGGTACTTATGTAGGAAAAAAAGAGTATTTGCAACTTACCAATTATAAGACAAAAAGTTACATGGAATGTTAGCATCCTTTTTTTTTTAGAATTGATGCTTTCAGTTGTTCAATATCTTAATATAAATACAAGCGTATATACAGAATTAAATAAAATCTTAATAAAGATTTTATTTAATAAAATAAAATTAAATTTTATTTAATTTTATTTAATAAAATTAAATAAAATCTTAATAAATATATAAATATCTAATTCAACATTTTAATCTAATATATAATTCAATTTTGCTACTTCCTCATTATATCATTGTAACATTTCCTTGCTGGGGTATATAAGGGGCATCACAACTTCATTAAAGTTGGACCTAGATATGCTTTCCAGGATCCGCATTCTGTGGGCTAGCCTCACAGATCACTATCAGTCTCTTCTGTCTCAATTTCTTCTTCATTTCACAGGTAAGTCCTAACACTTTAATATACACTAACATACTTTTAAATTAACTGATTAGTTTGTTGTAAGTAGATTTTATTTTATTTTAAAGGTTGGGACTATGTACATCAATGTAATTATTATTTTTCCATCATTGCCCATTTTTGTATGAAATCTGGTCTCACCTCAGAAGTAGCCCCCATAAAAACATTTTTTTGAAAGAAGGTATCAAGTCCTAATTTTACTATTTGCTGAAAAGTTTCTTGTTTTCAATTTTTTTATTATTATGCTTTTATTTTCATATAACATCAGTCATATTTGTATAGTTATTGTCCCCTTAGGTGACCCAACCCACTCCTCCTTTCCCCATCCCCCCATCCAGTCACTCTGACTCCTCTCTTGCTGGAAGTCTTAGTCAGTGCTTGACCCACTGGTCTCTTCATTTTCTTTTCTGGAATAATGTCCTTTTCCTTGGTGAGGACCCGCATTCCTGGGACACAGCAGCCCAGGCTGCTTAGATCTCCAGAGTGAATTTGAGGTGGGTAGCCAGTCCGAGCATGTCAGGAACCTCTTGTAGGGCAGGTGTTTGGTGAGGTTCTCTAGGCTCCTTTATTGCAGTGCTTCCTATGGTGAAGTGAACTGTATCCTTTTCTCCAGACCACTGTGTTAGTTAGTTTTGGTGCCTCCTTATTCATGCTGGCTGTCGCCTCCATTCTGATGTCTGTCCTATGGTGCTGCTTCTGAGCCTTGTAGTTCTGGCATCTGGAGTTGGGAACCCATCTGCTAGTCAATGGCAGTGGAGAAGTTCCCTAGTTGTCGTGAGCCAGCTGCGATGTGATCGAATGGTCCTGAGGGGAAGGGGAAGGACTGGAATTGAACCAAGAAGGCCCCGACAGAAGTGACACACAACCTCTCTCTCTAGACTGTGGCAACCAAGTTTATTCAGCATCAGACTTTTATAGAAAAGCATCAAGCAACTAGTAACAAAAGGAGTTTTGATCCAGGGTCACATGGTTACAAGCATATTTTTATCAGGAGACAAGTTTTGTCTGAGACTGCTCAAGTTTGGTCAAAGTGTGAACTGAAGGAGGCATTCCACAAAGATTATTTTTTAGATAGTGAAGGTCATATTGCCTTTTTTCTCTGTAACCAATTAAGCAAACATTCAGCAGCTTACCAAGCCAGAAATAGATGAGAGCGTACATAGCTCCTGACACTTGTTGGAGACAGACTCCAGCAGATGTTGGTTCAGTTCCTCTCCTCTTTCCAGGTTTATAGTTCTGTCATGGGACCACAGCCACATCTCTGTGACTTTCCTCCCCTACTGGAAAAGGAGGGAGCCTTGCTCAAGTTGCAAGCATCTCAAACCCAGGGGTTTGGTTCCCCAGCGCTATAGTTGTTGTAAGTGGAGATCTGTCATAGGTCACCGCAACAGCTATCCTTAGAGTCTTGACTCTTGTGGTTCCAACCATGCTCTGTTTGGGTACTAACCAGGTGGTAAGTATGTCTAGGGCCTTTATTTGTTCCTCTCCATGTTTCTGCAGTTGCAGTGTTGTTTTTCTTACTCCTAGTGAGGTGTTATTGAAGTGAGAGTAAACCAGAGAGGGATCCCCACCCCACCTGTGACCCCAGAAGAGGTGCCCAACCCCACCCTTGACCCATGTGGCAGAAAGGTTGGCTCTCCCAGCCCAAGACCCCTACTTGCCAAGACCCTGAGACTCCAGTGGCCCAGGAATCACCCTATCCTTACCGCCACCAGCAGCCTAGGCCAGGGCAGCAGTGTACTGGGGACCCTCTCCCAGGCCCAGGTTATCCAGGGGGATTTTCAGCCCCAACTTCTAAACCAACTGGGACTAGAGATAGTCTGGTAAGGCATGGCCTACTAATCACATCTCCCATATATGCTGACGTAATAATGTCTAGCAGAAAACAACAACAGCCAGGCATGGTGGTGCATGCCTGTAGGTGGCAGCCTAGGAAACCATGGCCAGGGCCAGGGATTGCAGTTCGAGTCCTGTCAGGGGCACGTAGCAAGACCTAGTCTCAAAAAAAATAGCTGGGCGTGGTGGCGTGAGCCTGTAATCCCAGCTACCTGGGAAGCTGAGGCTGGGGGTTGCTTGAGTCTGTGGTACCCCGGGCAACGTGAGCCTGCGGTTCCACAGGCAAAAATAGCGAGACCTAGTCTCAAAAAACAAACAAACAAACAAAAAACCCAAAACACAACAACAACAACAAAAAATATTCATAAGCAAGTTTTTAAATGTTTGAAGTACTATGGAACATTATAATTGCATTATGACAATTTCAGAATATTTCAATGGAAATACAATGAAACATTAAAAAGGTCAAGTTATTTTCTAAGTTTCAGAGATGATGAAAATTTGCCACCCTGCTTTATTTTCTCTTAAACTAAGAAACTTGATGATGTTGAGACCTCGGGAAGATTATTCAAGTCAAGAAAATAAAAGCACCATAGACCAATATTGAATGATTTTTATCATAATTGGAAAGACAAAATTTAAGATCTATGATGAAAAAAGTTTTACTTCTGAAATTTTAACACAAGCATGCATGAATTTTCAGACGCTCTTGGAACAATTCCTGAAAGCACTTTCAGAACAGCCAAGAAGATTCCCCAGCAGAAATTCATTGATAAGCCAAAGTCATGTCCATCTTTATAGTCCTTGCCCCAATTATCCAGGATGGGGGGTGGTGGTAAAATCACTTTAAAGTGAAAACAAATTTCATTCCTAAACACACTGCTAATGTTACAAAGTAACATTTTGAGTAATGTGTATCACTTTGAGTAAAAATTATTAGAGGAGCAATAATTAACCACAAGTGGCATACATATTCCTGATATATATGCACTTTCCAGCAGAAAGGTGAAAGAATACCATGCACATTGCTATATTCTACATCTCCAGTTATTTAAAATTTTCTGTCAAATGGGTGCAACTTTTTCACATTTAGGGTTTATTTAAAATAAAAATTTAAAAACTCCAAAATTCTCCTGATCTGAAAATTAATAGCCTCTGGAAATGTTCTTGTTATCTCAGTAAGGAACTCAAGAGCAACTAGTGCTAATAGTTAGTAGTAGAACAAAAAATAATGGGAAAATGTGCTCTGAAACAGTAAGAAATTCTAACTTACTATAAGCAGAGACCTGGGAAGTTTCAAAAGAAATAGAATTGTCAAAAAAAAGAAATAAGTGTGGGGTATTTGGATTTCTCTGGGCCTTGCCACAACAGCCCTGCATCCTCCCCCCATGACAACAGTGTTTGGAGGCCACAACCACAAAAAAAAAACCTTTTCCCCAAGGCCTTGACCTGTTGGGCTGAGCTGCCTCATCAGTCATGTTATGACCATAGTTTAACTATAACATCCTCAGTGGGTGCATCTGATACCACCAATGAGTCCCGTGTTCCACCCACTTTTAGGACAATTTCTGTGTCAGTCTCTCCTTTTAATTATTCTTCCCACTCATGAAAGAATACACCAAGTATGGTGACATTTACTTTACAAGTGAATGATACTCTTTATCAGATTTTAAAATCTAAACTTAACATTATATTTTGAAACACTTGTCAAAACTAAGTTGCCAGCATTCATGCACAGCTGGAACACCTCAATTTATATCAAACCAGAAGTGTATCACCATGAATGGATTAATACCTTTACTAAATACAGGAGGTAGAGGGGGCAGAAATCTGTGATTATTTTTATGGAAGATTTGCAGTCCTGACAAATGCTACTTCACAGCAGTTAGACACTACCTGTTCACATTTCAAACACCCTGAAAAAGCAGATCTTGACTGATGCTAGTGCACAAATGAGCCACCATGGATCATGTTTAATAAAACATCAAAGGGTCTGCAGGGATTTACATTTTTAAAGACAAAAAATACAATACTATTATGTGGTCCCAACAGGAAAATCAAAAGTCTTTACAAATAGGGGTTCCTGCACTGAGCTGTTTACTTCTTATCTGCAAAAAATCAGTCCTAAGAAGAAATTAAGAAAACCATTCCATTTACAGCTGTACCAATGAAACTTAAATACCTGGGAATAAAGTTAAGATAAGAAAGAACTATACAAAGAAAACTATGAAACATTGTTAAAGAAGTATGAAGAAATGGAAACACATCCCCTACTCATGGATTGGAAGAATTAATACAATCAAAATGGCCATCCTACCAAAAGCAATCTATAGATTCATGCAGTTCCAGCCAACCCCAGGGAAGCCCTTTTACTGTTTCCTTTTAGCCTGGGGTGAGAGTTCAGAGTGGCCAGGCTCAGGGTCATTTTCATGACCTTCTGATTAAAATCATTATTCTAGCAGTGGTTACTATTTTATAGATGTGGAAATTAATGTCTGGGGCAGTTAAGAAACTACCAAAGTCATGTGACACATAATGGCAGATGAGTCTGGGTTCTGAGAGAGGACACTGAGATGAGCCAGGGGTGTCCAGTATCCACAAGGCCCAGCCTCAGACCACGGTGGTCCTAGCAGGTCTCCCTGCCTTCCTGTTCTCCCAACTTTTGTCTACTTCACCTAGCCTTATGGGCTGAGTCACCCAGGGTGCTCCCTTCAGGAATTCAATCTAGGTTGTTGTCCCCACACCTGGGCATGGGGTTTTCTTCCCTCACCAGCTCACATAGACCCACTGAGCTCTTCTTCTTCAACTCCAGTCTTCTCACCGGCTATGTGTGTTTTAACTTCAAACCAGATAAGAGCCCAGAGAGACTCCAGTGATAAAGCCACAACTATCTTGTCTCTAAGAGAGACTCCAGGGAATAAAACCACAACCTTCTCATCTCCATTTTACTGGCTAACTCAGTTTCAGTTTGTAGATAGAGGCACTTCCCACTGAGCATGCTCTACCACCTGGGCTCCAGGAAGAGGGCACCGATAAGAGTGAGGAAGACAGGAGATAGGGATCTCTAAGCCAGACTTTAATACAAGACAGTGCTTGGAAATGGGAAGGGGGTAAAGATCAGCCAGAGGAAAGAGCCAGAACAAAGCCTGGAGGCAGGAGAGTGAGAACCAGCAGGTGGGCAGACCAGCAGGTGGGCAGACCAGAAACTGTCACAGGGTAGAGAAGGAGGGGAGCAGGTGGGAGCAATGGGGAATGCCTGAGCAGTCATGCCATCCAGGCAGACAAGTCACAGAGACACACACATACACACACACACAAACACACACACAGAAGTTTTGGTTTATTAGAAGGGCTGCGGCCAGGCATGATGGCTGCATGCCTGTAAGTGACAGTTTATGGCATTGCGGCAGAGTCTGGGGGTAGCAGTTCGAGTCCCACCAAGGGCAACATAGCGAGACCTAGTCCCAAAAAATAGCTGGGCATGGTGGCACACGCCTGTAATCCTAGCTACCTGGGAAGCTGAGGCTGGGGAGTGCTTGAGTCTGTGGTACCTCGGGCAACGAGAGCCTGCGGTTCCACAGGCAAAAATAGCGAGACTTAGTCTCAGGAAAAAAGGGGACTGCTTCTGCCTCTCCTCCACTTCAATCTCCTGTCAGCTCTTGCCTCACAGAGGGGCAGGTCTGTCCCAGGGCAGGTGCACACTCCTGAGGCCTGATGGACACACTTTCTGGGAGGGCCTGGAGTCTCCACAGATGAGGTGAAAGAAGAAGCACAAGGAGGCAGGAGCCAGAAGTTTGAGGAGGCTCCAGGAGGAACACTGTCTGCACACAGGAGCAGGTCCTGAGCAGAGCTGGGGAGCTTTACAAGCTGATCCTCCTTATTATGGCAATGGTCCTAACCAAGAAAGACTAGAACAAGTGCACATTTGAAGTCAGGAACAATTAAAATAAGGTCCTATAGTTATAGTGAATGGAATTCCCCAATTTTTACTATCCCTAAAAAGGAAATATAGAAATTGCTGCTTTTCAGGAACCAGGATGGCACCATCAATTCTTCTCCAAAAGGCACAGCTCCAGCATTCTTTTGGCTTCAACTCTAAAGTTGCCCAAAATCAGCAAGAACCACTCTATATAAGAACTATTCTATTATGTTCACTGCAGTGTAAAGAACCAGGTGAGGGGAATGAAGAAGGACAACAAGAGACACTGAGCTCAGCCAAAGAGGCCGGGACTAGACAGAAGTATGACCATGCAGCCAGTTTATTGAGATTTACAAGTCTATTTAAAGGGTGAAAAGAATGGTTCACAACTAGTCAAGCTAGAGGAAGATGTGGCTTAGGCATTGTCATGCTGTTAAAAGCTTCTAAAATTTTGTAGAAATGAGGATTTCAGTGTTATACCTTAAAAAGTTATTTTTATGTTTTTATTTTTTTAAATACATATATATATATTTCACATCATTATAATCCCCAAGGGTCACCCACCACCTCCCCTCCCTGGCTGTTCCAGCTGGTCTCCAGTTGTGTACTTTTGTTTGGTTGTTCATATATTAGTGAAACCATATGGTTTCTTTTTCCTTCTGACTTGTTTCTGCCATATGATTTCTTCTAGATACATCATGTTACCATAAAATCATCAAATTTATCATTTTTAATTGATGCGTAATATTCCATTGTGTATATATATCACATCTTTTTCATCTAGTCATCTGTCTTTGGGTATTTGGGTTGTTTCCATGTACTTGCAATTATAAATAGTGCAGCAGTAAACATCCCGGCACAGGTGTCCCTTTGTACAAGCATTGAGGTCTCCTTATTTTTATGTTTTTAAATTTTTTAAGAATTTTTTGAAATTATAACTATCTTATATAATTATGTTAAATAAAACTGATGGGGTGAAAAAACAAAATGATCACAGATATAAAACAATTTTCTTTCTGACCTTTTTAAAGAACCAGTTGTTTAAGTTAAATGTGTCCAATTTTAAAAGTACTTTAACAAAGGCTATTTCTGCAGTAACAACTGCAGAGTACAGGTAATTGTCTTAATCTCCAGTGTGGTGCTCAAGCCCACACCCCTTAAAGGAATTAAAGGATGTAATGCTCTACCAACTGAGCTAGCCAGGTAGTTTGTTGTGACTGTTTAACTTGTTTAAAGAGTGTAAAAGGCAGCTGGGCATGGTGGCGCATGTCTTGTAGGTGGCAGCCTAGGAAGCCACGGCCGGGGCCAGGGATTGCAGTTTGAATCCTGCCGGGGGCACGTAGCAAGACCTAGTCCCCAAAAAATAGCTGGGCATGGTGGTGCACTCCTGTAATCCCAGCTACCTGGGAAGCCGAGGCTGGGGATTGCTTGAGTCTGTGGTACCCTGGGCAATATGAACCTGCGGGTCCACAGACAAAAACAGCGAGACCTAGTCTCAAAAAAAAAAAAAAAGTGTAAAAGGCACACCAAGACATGCCACAGCCAAGACAAAAGATGGGCTACAAACATACTCTTTTTTTCTATATTGATTTTAATTTTTTAAGAGAATTACTATATCTCTTATTATTAAATATCCTAAATATCTAAAGTTTCACACTATTGTATTTTTATGGAAATGGTTTTTAGATTGGTTGACTTTAAGACTTGCTGTATCCGTGCAAAAGTATTAATTATGAAATCAGGTATGAAAACAAGCAAAACAGGGTGCTTAACAAAACTTACAAATAGAAAGCAGCTGGCTCTTTAAATTCAGCTACTCCTTAGATTTTAGGTTCATCCCAGGCCACACAAGCAGTAGCAAGATCATATAAACCTTAAGAGGAGGCCAAAACAGATTTACTCATTAAATGATAAAATAAATAAAAGTCATGAAGGTACAAGGGACCCCTTTGGTAATCTTACCACCCAGTCCAGTCTTTAATCCAAAAGTCTACATGTGATCTTCAGCCATGTACTTTCTCAAAATGGCTACTACCCACCTTCAAGCCAGATGAAAAAGTCAAGATGATGCCATCCCTCCTTCTTCCAAAGTCACAGGTATTCACTTCAAGCCAGAAAAAGCCAATGTGGTACCATCGATTCTTCTTCAAAAGTAGAAGATTCAAATTTTGAGGAAATCAGGATGGCATCGTCAATTCTTCTCCAAAAGGCACAGCTCCATCATTCTTTCAGCTTTAACTCTAAAGTCACCGGAAATCAACAAGAACTACTCTATACAACAGCAGCAACCACTCCTGACTTCTCACGATGAAAGCAGTAACACAGCAAGTTCTCTTCAGGTCTCCAGACAATTTCCAAGCTTTGAAGTTTCAAATTTAAACCGAGTTTTCAAGTACCAAATTTCCAAGTCAGCCTACATAAGTTACAAGTGTCTCCAACATGCTTCCCTGGGCTCATCGGCCCAGGCTAGGGTCCTGCTGCGGCACATGGCCAAAGCAACTCTGCAGCCTTCCAGTCTCCCTGCTCCTCTGCTCTCTCCTCTCCAAGCCTTCTCAGCTTAAATCCCCTCTTACTGACCTTATACTGAGAAGGTTTGGCCTCCCTTTTCCAAGTATCCACCCACCAAGGTACAATGGCTACTATTCAAATGCAGCACCACCAGTGCTGGAGGCCACAGCCCCCCAGTTTCACCACAGCACCCCTATCAGTTAGTTGGACAAAAGCTTTAGTAAGATAGTGTGTGTGAGCTAAATATTATCAATATAAGCCAGGCGTGGAGGCATGCACCTGTAATCCCAACTACCTGGGAGGCTGAGGCTAGGGATCACTTGAGTCTGTGGGTTTGAGACAACATTGGGCAACATAGCGAGACCTAGTCTCAAAAAAAAATAGCAACATAGTGTCACATGATGAGAGAAGGATTATTTCTTATTATAGGATATATGGTCTGAAAAACAAATGTTTGGCAAACTGTAGGACTGTTTTTCATTCCTTGGGAGAGAACTTTTCTCTGATAGCATAAATGCTGGGGTTTGATTATTAACAGAAAGCACAATAAAAGTAAACTTTTGTCTGTGCTATCTAGGGGAATTTAAAAGAAGCAATTTCTACTTATCTGACTTTAAGGGATAGTAAAAATTGGTGAATTCCATCCACTCTAACTATATGACCTTGTTTTAATTGTTCCTGAATTAAAATGTGCACTTGTTCCGGTCTTTCTTGGTTAGGGTCATCGATTTACCCAGACTGGCCGGTCAGTTATTTACTGTATTGGGTTAGGTCAAGTGGAAGGACTTTTATGACACCTATTAAGGGCTTTCACTAGTGACCACAAAATTGAGTGGACTTAAAATATCTCAACGCCATAGATACCTTTTTACACCAGATACAACATAAAATTGTGCGTGCCCTTGCTTTCCATCAGAATTTGTGAAAGGTAATCACTGTTGGCTGATTTTTACTTTCCAAGAAGAACCTCCTATACCAATTCCAAATATACCCTATCTTACTACCATGTGATGCCAAAGAAGAATTCCACCCCTGGTGATAAGAGATCAGATCCAGAGCAGAATGAGAAGTAAAGACATTCAGTACTCTTGTGGCTTCAGCTCAGTGAAAGAGAAAAATACGAAAAAAGTCAAAGTGGCATTTAGGTAACATAACAAAATAGAGATGTGAAATTTATATATAAATAAAGTATTTAATTAAAAAAGAAAAGAAAAAAGAAATGCTGCTTTTGTCAATGATCCCCGCAATGTCTTGAGGGGACTAAGTTAGATTTTAGATTTTCCTATTTGTTTAACTAGCAGCAGTTACCCAGGAAATATCACAACTTTTTTAGAGACTGTTAGGTCAAAACTAAGGCTTTTGGTAAGGGCTGTACTGAGCTAGCTGCACCTGGGGCTGGCAAAACAGCACTGCAGGGGGTTGCTTTTCCACTGCCTCAGAGGAAAAGTCACAGTGGAGGCACCTTATGTGTTAACTCTAATGGTGCTGGAGCAGGCTGTAAAAACAGCAGAAGTGCCTTAAAACAGGTTGGATCATGACACTTAAGAACCGAGGTTAACAATCCGGCTTGGTAAGCTGGTATGCTGATATCGTGGGTTCTTTTTTCCACTCCTCAATACTGCTCTCCCTGTAATTTTTAAAAACTGGTATTACCTCAGTTGGATTTTTTGTTCTACTGGTTTGTGTACTCTATCACAAGGTTGTGTGAAACTTTAATTAGAATCCTGACATAAATCTTGAAGTTGTTTTTGTGTTTCAATTTCATCTGGAATGCACTGCCATGTGGTACTGGCAGGCTGTCAAAATGAACCTGATTCTTAGAGGTCTGTCAGATAAGATTACTCCACTCACCTATGTCAGGCAGCACCTCCTGTCAGGCAGCATTTCACTATTTTCTGGTTGTAGTAGTAACAGTAAGCTACAAGCCATATCAGGTATTGCTGATCTGATAAAACTGCCTTACTCAAAGTTCTCCAGTCCCAGGAGCCTAGAAACTGACAAGATTTTGAAGAAGCATGACAGACCATATTGGGGAAAAAAAAGTGCTGGCACTGGGTAATTATTTAAGTGGTCTCGTACATTCTCCCAGGTGCCAGAGTTCATTAGGCTCTATTTCCCTACATCCTTTCTAGAATACTTATGTCCTTTGGTTTTTAACAACTGCCATATTACTTCTACAAAATGCTTTTCTAATTTTTCTCCCCCTTAAGAATGCCCCATACTTATGGTTCCAAGGTCCTTACACGCTTCCCAGGTCCCTTGGCTCTCTTCTCCTTTTACTGTTCACACCTGTGGTTTTCTTGCCTTTAGTCCTTTCTCATTGGAATTACAGATAAAGATGAAAGTGGGTTTACTAGCAAAAACTAATACCAGCTGGGCATGATAGTGTGTGCCTGTAATCCCAGTTACTTGGGAGGCTGAGGCTGGGATCACTTGAAACCGTGGGCTGGAGACAACCCCTGGGCAACATAGCGAGACCTAGTCTCTTGAAACAAAACAAAACAATACCAGGCTCACATAGAGCTGGGTTCCACTTGTGTGGCATGAGGCTGCAAAGGCCCATTCTCCCAGGGGGAGGGGAACCACAGGATGTGAACTAACAGCCTTGAAAGCCTTAGCAAGTTCTAGAGTTTGTGAGCTCCTGGGAAGGAAAAAAAAAAGTAGAGAGGTTGAAGGTAAGAGAACAACAGGGGTCCCACACAGTCTTATACTCCAGTGGCCCCAGGTTGGGTACCAAATATAAAGAGCTGTACCAGGGGAACAAGGAAGGACAAGAAGAGAGATTGAGCTCAGTCAAAGAGGCTGGGACTGGATGGAAGTATGACCATCCAGTCACTTTACTGAGATTTACAAGTCTATTTAAAGGGTGAAAAGAATGGTTCACAACTACTGAAACAAGAAGAAGTGACTTAGACAAAATCAGATTAGGTAAAACATTAGTTCCTGTGGATACCTGGGGGCAGGGGATTCACTCATTAACTTGCTGTTATCTCTTAAGGAATGTCTCAGGGTTAATATTGAAGGAGTGGGGACACTGCTGTAGTGGGGACACTGTGGGCAATCATGCCATTCCATCTTCAGTTTCCTGATGACAGATAAAGATAAGATAGTGAAAGAAGTTTTCTTCACTCACAGCATGAGCCCTGGCCGGTTACCAGCAGTTCCCAGCTCTGTGCTGCTTCCCTTCTCCCATCATGCTTTTTTCCATGATACAACGCTAGAGCGAGCAGCCCCATGTCCCTGTGCTCTTGGTCCTTTTGTAAGACTGGCAGGGAGATGCCAAGTTGTAGGAGGAGGCACTGCACACTGGACTAGACAACGTGAAATTATACTCACCGGGATGATTCAATTCACAGATCAATCCCTTGAGGGAGTCCTGCTGTTTCATCTTTGGTCTAGTGCTGAGTGTTCAGATATTTTAAGTATTTGAAATTTATGGATGTGTAAGGTATCTTTGCAGTTTAAATTGTATTGCCTTGATTCATTGGAAGTCTTCTTATTTTTTACACAGTGTATTCCCTATCTAAGAAGTCCTCATATTGTTCTCCCATATCTTTGGAGAATTTGAAATGTCCTCATTTATTTGTATATTCTGGATACTGAACCATCATCATAGCTGGATTAAATAACTTCAAGAGTAGAGTCATATCTGCTGTGAGGACTTAATTCTCCATGAAGGTGCAGCACCAAGATTGCGCATCACAGAAAGGTCATGGCTGGGGTGGAGCGTGCTGTTAAGATCAGAAACACCCTCCTTCTTCAGATGCAGATGATGATCTTATCCAGTTGTCAGAATAAGGCTTCCCTGAGATGGAAGGTTTTTTTTTTTTAGAGAGACTAGGTCTCCCTATGTTGCCCAGGGTAGTCACGAACTCGCAGACTCAAGTGATCCCTAACTTCAACCTCCCAGGTAACTGTGAGATGGAATTTTTGATAGTTAATTTAAGAGTGATGTTTAAATTCTGATTCCATACGAACCTAGCAGAATCCTTGGTTATTTACACCACACGGATGTAGAGCGATCATGAGAGCCACAACTTTCTGTAGGTTAAAAAACACAATTCATAAGTAAGAGATTTAAATACAATAACACATTAAGTAAACATTCTTAGAAAACAGACTCAGTGTCTGGCTGCCCTAACCTGGGTAGTGCTTACTCTATACCAGCTGCCCTCAGGTGCCCCCAAATGAGCACCCCTGACTCCAGATCCAGACTCTAGCTCTTCAGGAGCAGACAGAGCACCTTGTGCCCCCAGCCACACCACAAAATGTATATATAACTCAGAGCTCAGTTACACCGGACCTCATTTTATATCAGGAAACTTCAGCAACCCCCTACCCTCCCGGCCACCAGAAACAGGCCCTGAGTCTGCTCCTGAGAGAAGTGAGGCCCCCACAACTCACCCTCCAGACTCAGCACCTCCTCTGCCCTCACAGCCACCAGAACAAGGCCCTTGTCTTGAGGGAGGCTCTAATACCACCCCAGATCCCACAGAACCTGTAGCTGTACCCACATCAAATAAACTCCCAAAACAGTAGAGAAAAAGGACTGCTATGTAGCAAAAGCCCCAACTACCTCAGAAACAAACCCAGAACAAAGGATGGAGAGAAGGAAAAATACAAATGGCCAAGAAAATGCTCAGGGGAGCAACAAACTGTAGGACCCAACAGCACTGACCCAGAAGACCTCTCCTCCCTGTCAGATAAAGAATTCAAGATTGCCATAATTAAGAAATTCAAAGAATTTGAACAAAACTCAGAAAAACAAATCGGTCTCCACCTCACACCAGTAAGGATGGTCCATAATGTAAAACAACAAATGCTAGAAAAGATGTGGTCAGGAAGGAACCTTCATACACTGCTGGTGGGAATGCAAACTTGTTTCCCTACTATGGAATGCTTTTTGGAGGACCTTCAAAATACTAAAAAATGTACATACCACATGATTCAGTGACTCTATTTCTAAGAATCTACCCAAAGGACAAAATCACTAATTTTAAAGGAAATCTGCAATCCCATGTTTATTGCAGTGCTATTTATAGTGCCCAAGATATGAAAACAACCTAAATGCCCCAAAACAAACAAATAAATCAAGATGTGGCTGTTTTCTTTTTTTATTTTTGATGTGGTGTATTTGTACAATGGAATATTACTCAGGCGTCAAAAAGACAAACCCATGCCATTTGCAGCAACACGGAAAGAACTGGAAGGGACTATGTTAACCAAAATGAGCCAGAATAAAAAATATCAGATCATTTCACTCATATATGGAATATAGAGAAACAAAAGAAAGGGTCAGGAAATAGGCAAAACCTGCAAGCTGACCATAGACCTGATGCATCCAGGGGAAGAAGAGGAGAGGGGTGTCAAATGGAGAGGGAGGAGCATAGGGACTGTAGTGATGTATCATGGGTGCTGTGTTGTTGGGAGAACTACAGGGATATACTCAAAGACAGAAATAAAATATCGTCCCAAAATTAACAATGATGTAAGAAAATAAATCTAAATTTTTAAAAAAATGCACTTAAACAATCTTCCAACATTGCCATCCCAATTATCTAGTATGCTATATATGTCCCCCCCCATAAAAACATTAACAAAAATACTAACTTAGGGGAATAAGATACTATTAAAAATAATTTATTCTCTTCAAAAGCCAATGCCCCACATCCTCCCACACCATGACTGGACCTAGAAAGAATCTCTGATTTTCTGAGTCAATCATGCTTTATCTGACACATCGTTTGCCAGAGCAGGTGATGATGCAGAAATGAGTCTGATTTTCACAGTGAAGGGGAAGGTGAAAATGGCCTCCCCTTTGAAAAGTGTTCAAGTCTTGAGAAGTCCAAGTGCAGAAACACCATGATCAGCACCAGGGAAAAGGTCACCACAGTGAGGATGCAGCGCTGGGTTATCAGCCAGGCAGACAGGAGTTGAGCTGTGACCTCCCCTTGTCAGCACCTCTCTGCAAGGGTCTGCATTTGCTACAGGGATGACAGCTTCTGCTGGTCAGGAGGAGCGGCTGGAGACAGAGGAAGTCAAGAAGGAACAGTGCACAGGATTCCACAATTTTAGGATCTTCTTAGGCATCTCTGCATAACAAAAGAAGTTCCAGTTTGTGCCATCAACTGAGGGAATTCTAGGTGCCTTCTCCTGAACCTGTTCCACCTCAGATGCTCTCACCCCAGCGCCCTCCAGCACCCCTATCCCTCACCTCCAGTTTGCAGCCTATGGTGACCTCTTCCCTCCTTCCAAGGCACAGTCAGCCCCAGACTGTGCTGGGGGGTGGGGTGTCAAGGTTCAGTTACCTGCCAGATCCTGCTACGAGCTTAGACTTCCCCACCCCCACCCCTGCTAAAAGAGCAGCCTGGTCGCTGGTCCCTTGGCCTCAAGGAGGCTGCAGGTTAAGAACCTCTTCCCTGGGTCTCAGCTTGGGGCAGCACACAGGCTCTGAGGATCCCCAACCCCCTCCATCCCTCTCAGCCCAGCTATCAGCATCACCCGCAACAGCATAGCCTCTATGTCCTCTGCTCAAGGGAGGGGCCACTCAGCTGGCTGGGGTTCTGGGGTCTGAGGGAGGCTGCTGCACATGACTACACATGGCTGAACCAGGACCCGCAGATATTCTAGAGTTAGAGGCCCTTTGACCTCCTCCTGCCTTCTCTGCTCTCCCCTTTTAAAGCTCCTGCTCCAAGGCCGGGCATGGTGGCACATACCTGTAAACAGCAGCCTAGGAAGCCATGGCCAGGGCCAGGGATCGCAGTTCGAGTCCTCCTGTTGGCATGTAGCAAGACCTAGTTCCAAAAAAATATAGTTGGACATGGTGGTGCATGCCTGTAATCACAGCTACCTGGGAAGCTGAGGCTGGGGATTGCTTGAGTTTGTGGTACCACGGGCAACATGAGCCTGCAGTTCCACAGGCAAAAATAGCAAGACCTAGTCTCGAAAATAAAAAAAAATAATAAATAAAAATAAAACTCCTGCTCCATCCAAGCTGTTCTCTATGGGGCCACAGTCTGAACTCCAGACTTTTGAGCCTGTCTGTGTCTTCTCACATGTTCACATGTTTGAGCCATGTGTCTTCTCACATGTTCATGGAGCAGAGGAGCAGGACTGGTAATTCCAGGCCCCTCTTCATACCCACTCCATTCCCACTTGATTCCCACCCTATGCTGCCTACAGTACCTTCCACACACAGCCCATGAAGATGACAAAAAGGATTAAGCCGATGATGATCACAGGTATAAACCAGGGCTCGTGCACAATGGTAGTAGGTATGGATGTATTGGTGCTTGAGGTGCCCAGTGGTGCTGAAATGGAAACACAAAGTGACACCCTCCTCTAGACCCCCATATTCGAAGAGAATCCACCCAGCCACTCCTGCCCCAGTTTTCCAAACACACAGAAATATACTACCCTCTGGCAGTCAGTACAGCAAGTCCTGGGATAGAGCAATGACAAAACAATCACCAAGAGCTAAGGGGGAAGTTAGGAGATGCTTACTAACCAACCTCTCCTGTTGTGACAGAAGAACAGGGAGCCATGAGGAGGGTGACAGAGATGTCCTCTCTGGAGCTGACACTGAGAGGGAAAGGAAGGATTTCCAGACACAGACGAGGTGAGATGAGAAGAAAAGTGATGCTGAGAAGAAAGAAGAGGAAGAAAAGGTCTGGAAACAGAAAGATGCCCCATGTCTGGAGTCTGGAAACAATCCATGGAGTGAACCAAGATATGCTCAGAGAGGAGGAGATGCCAGGAGGTGGGAGGGAACAGGTAGGAGGTAGAACACACCTGTGTCCACTGCCCCACATACCTGAGAAGAACTCAGGTATGTGCGGCACTTTCCCCAAGGTAGATCCAAATGCACGTGCACACGCATACACACACATACACACGCATACACACATCTAAGAACCCTACTACATCCTCCCAAACTTCACATCCAGTTACCTGTGGTCCCCAGCATCTCCCAGTGCACTGCAACTCGCTGAAGCCACCTCCTGCAGTCCCCATGGGACATCCTCCAAAGCAAGTCATTCATGTCTCTGTCATCCCCCCACTTCTCCAGCATCCCAGTGTCTTCAGGATGATTCACTGTCCAGGTTCTGTTCACCAAGTTCAGGAAAAGGGAGATGCCTCCATTGATAACAAAGTGCCAGGATCCACGGATGACCACACCGGCCTCCTCCTGGATCACCATGGTGGCCTGCAGGGAGAGGGGCTCTGCCCCGGAAAGGTTCAGTATCTGCTTGCTCACACCCTCTGGCCCACATGGTACCCACCTCTCTGGTCCCTTGACTCCCTATCCTGTCCTACCCTCTATGTCCTCACGGCTGCTGGAACCTTTGGGAGCGACTCACTTCCAATTCTCACTCAAACTTAATGGTCCCCTAACCTATAAGGGCTCAGGCTCTGCCCTGGGCCTTTAGACTCACCGCCACTTGGGGAATCCTTTGGTTTAACATCAAGCAGCTTCCCTCTGAACTCTGGCGTCAGGTCTTTCAGAATGTCTCTCATTTCTTCCCTGAGTGGAGCCTCCACCTTCATCCCCAGAACACAGAAGGCCTTGACCTCATTGCTCCGACAGTCATAGGAAAAGCAGGGCTCTCCATCCACTCCAACTTGAGCCTCACACCATGGCTGTCCAGGACTGGGTATAGGTGTGATGATGATGTTAGCAATAAGAGAGTGAGCATCTGAGAAATGAAAACTTTAGTGAGGGTTGAAGCTGACAGAAGAGGACTGTATTCAGACTGTATTCATCCCCTCTTTCTGAGTCATATGAGAGTTCTGAAGGGCTGGGCTGGCAGAGCAGGGAACTTCCTGTTTAGCCTCCCTGCTCAACTGTGTGATGCAACCTTGCTCCCTGCTCACAGGACAGGATCCTCTCAAGAGAGAGAAACCACATACCCTGTGTTCACCAGGCCTCTCCCAGCCCCTGCCAGCCCACAACCTTCTCAGAGTCATGGAAGAAAGGGTCTAGGTGCCTGGCCAGAGTCCCCAGGGTGGTGGAGAATGAGCTGAGGCTGCTCCTGAAGGGGTGATGGGGAGAAGTGGGTGTAGAGATAGAAGCAGAGTGAGGGGAGAAAGGGGTCCATATGGGTGGAAGATTCAGTACAGTCCCTGGAGGTGGTGCTGGCTTGCAAGGGAGTCAGGCCTGGAAGCTGGGAGAGAGGGCTGGCCCATACCACAGGGGCTGGAGATCTGGAACTTTCCAGGGAGGTAGGAGAAGAGGGGCTGAGAAGCACAGACAAGAGTACATATCAGCACAGATATAAGGGGAAGAGCAATAAGAGTAAAGTAGAAATATGCCCTAACTATGCTCAGGGGAAGATGCTTTTTGTCAAACCTGTAAGAAGGCAGGTGACCAGCGTCGAGCAGTTGGGTGAAAATGTCCCATCAGCCAGGCTGGCATTGCCAGTGGGGCTCCAGAAAAGGGTTCCCAGATCAATAAGGTTAAAAACCCTGAACTAACAGGTGAGAGGTGCAGGAGTCCAACCATGTGAAGAGGGAAGCTGCAAAGAGTCAAATGACCAGAAAGTCTGGGATGGCAGCAGGGGCCTGTCCCCCAAAACCTTTCCCTTTAGCTCAAGAAATAAAGGAGATGATACCCACTGAAGATCACTGCTCAAGGACTCTGGGCTGAAGTAACAATCATGGAGACCAAGCTCAAGGAAAGGCACCTGGGAGGTGGTTGTAGCTCCTCCTGAAAGGTTAAACCCAGTGCAGTTTCGAGACTGAGTCCCTTCTCAGGCCAGGAACCAATGCTAGCAGGAGATCCCAATTCCAGCACAGGGAGGGAACCCCATATTCCTTGTATTTGTAACAGGAGCGAGACACCTTTATAACTAGTGATTTTACTTGTGGTTGTAGCTACATCCCAGACAAATTCCAGCACAATATCTACAGTATCTTCTTTTTCTCCAAATGGACTATGAAAGCAGCAATAACAGATAAAGACCAACTGAAACCTCACTAAGGGTGAGGTTTCCATTTAATGCCTGTCTTCATCTAATGCCAGGCTGCCCTGTGGCTATTTTTACAAATGGCAAATGCTAACTGTGCAGACCCAGGTCTCTGTTGCAATCAGCGGGCTGTGCTGCTGCAGCTGAGAGCAGTCACAGGGCCACAGGGGAGCAGTGGGTGTGGTCTGCCACCAGGGCCAGAGGACCCCCAGAAGGAACCATGGCACTGAGGTGCCCGTAGTGGGAAGCTGCTAGATGGACTCATGGCCTCCTAGCTGAAGGGTCTGGACACAGAACCTGTGTTCAGATGCCAACCCCTGCCACTTGCAGCATGGGGTCCACAGCAAATAAACAGGCCCTGAGAAGAAACTGGCAGATCTATGGCTCAGGTCAGGGGACAGCAGAGTGCTCATGTAGTGTGTCATGAGATCAGTGAGGCCAGAGGCCATGACAAAAGTGACTCTGAGCTGGGTGTAGTGGCACGCACCTGTAGTCCAAGCGCTGGGAGGCAAGAGGCTTGGGAATCACTTGAGTTCTTGGGTTCAAGACTACTCCCTGGACAGCACAGCGAGACCTGGTCTCAGAAAAAGTAGCCAGGTGCAGTGGTGCACGCCTGTTATCCCAGCTACCTGGGTGGCTGAGACTGGGGATCGCTTGAGTCCACAGGATCGGGGACTACTCCGGCAACATAGTGAGACTTAGTCTCAAAAAAAAAAAAAGGTAACTCTGACACTGACATGAGCAGGGGCCCCAGGGGAACAAATAAACCACACAAGCAGATCTGACACCAGACATGGTGCAGACCCAGTTCAGCCTCACCTGGGGTTTCCTGAAGAGCCTCAGGGTGCAGGGAGCAAGGAACCCGCTACAGAGCGCAGTGGCCTGGAGAAGCCAGCAACTTCCACCAGGAGCTTGCCACTCAGACCTGCAGTCTCTGGGCTCCCTGGTTCCCTGCTCCCTTCCCTTTAGACCTGTCCCTGGAAGGCAGCCTCCCTGGCTGTGGCAAGTACACGCCTCACTCCCCTGGGTCCAAAAACCCATGAACTTCCATCATCTCCTGCCAGACCCCACCCACAATGCTCCCAAGCATTTTTCACAGAAAATAGGGGTTGGGATGCTTTAATCTAACTAAGTCACCCACTATCACAAACATCACACTCTCCCTGCAGAAAAGGGAGTGAATTCAGCCCTGTGACTCAGGTGATGCTGTCTCCCTGAGAGTGAGTATATCTGGGATTAAAGGTAGAAGTGGGGGTGTCCTTCCTCACCCTTATCCCCAGTGTGTTGTTTTGGCAAACTGCCCCCTCCCCCTGCCTGTCCTGGGCCCTGAGGGTATCCTGAGCCAAGAAACACGTTGTCTCCTGGAGCAGAAGATTCAGGAGACTTTGAGAAAACCGGAAGGAGCTGGAGGAAATAGCAGAAAAGCTTCCTAAACCGAGGCTGGAGAGGGGAGAAAGGTCTGTGAGAGCAAG
>PVHY01011787.1:0-47024 GCA_004024945.1 Uropsilus gracilis | reverse complement strand
TATATATATATATATATATATATATATATATAAATATATATATATATAATATCACATCTTTGTATTCCCTGGGGTTCTCCCACCACCTTCTCACCTGTGAACTGTCAATTGTTCTCCATGTTTCTCCCCTCCCTGACTGGTCCCACCCATCCCCCCCACCCCCCATCTGTGTGCTTTAGTTTGGTTTTTAGCTTGTTTTGACTTTTCTTCTTGATCTGGCCAATTCTGTTTTCTTCATATGTTCCTCCCTTCTACCATATTCTATTCCCCTTATCTTTTGGTTCTTTCTGAAGTAAATCATAAGCCTGTGTCTTCTTGCCTGTATATACTAAATCATATTTCTAAAAGATAAGTTCTTATTTTTTCAAACACAACCACAATATCATTATCATACCTAACAAATTTTAGCAATATTCAGTAATATCAAATATCCATCAGAGAACAATTTTTTCATCTTTTATTTATAGGCATCCTTTCTCTATTTTCCCTCTTGTTTTTCTTTCTTACCTGTTTACTTGTTGAAGAGATGGAGGATTTCGTTATAGCATTTCCTGCATTTTGTGTTTGTCGATTGCATCTTCTTTTGTTGGTACTCTCTCTTTCACTGTCTCCAGTAAACTGACAGTTTAATTTAGACTGGAAACTTACCCACTTTATTTGGCCTGTGATGTCACTGAATGTGTTCCTAGAGCACCATCACAGGAGGCTTACATGCCATAGTCTTTCTTCTTTAGGGATGTTAAGATTGATGCATGGATTTAGGCATTTCTGCTCCACCTTTCCATTATAGTTTCCCATACTTTTCAAAAAACTATTACTGTTTAAATCTGTTTATTATTTCAGTAAGGGCTGTAAAGTGAGGATATGCTGTCATCCCTTCTGTATTTATTAGCTTGAGTTTTTCTATCAAGAAGAAATTACACTAATAATTTGGTTACCTTGGAGTGTAGTTTGTATCAGAAAGTAAATGCCAAGTTTCATTCCCTTTAAATAATGTTCAAGATAATTAATTGATTTTCTAGCACCTTTCAAGGACCATAGTAATTTTTTTTTAAAGTATGATAATGTTTCAGTTGTTTGAAGTTATGCCTTTTGAAGGTCAAATTATCTTTGGCTCAAAATTTAAAAAAAAATATTTGACCTATGGAAATGTAATCTCTTTAAATTGGTTTTTGAATCCTTTCCACATGGTTACAGTAGTCTTGATATTTTTACTTCTGGTATAGCAAGATATTTCATAATTTTCCTGTACTTGTCCTGTCCCAACTCTTTTTAATGGTAAATGGTATGTAGGGACCACAGTCTGGGCTTAGGGGTTCTCATTGCTACTAGGTTGTTTCTAGTTCTTTTCCAGTGGAGAGATGTATATCTAACTAATGGAATTTAGACATATATAGATGTTATAGGTATGCATGCATGCACTTATGACTTGTATTTACATATGTGCAGATGTATGTATTGTACTTATTTAATGTAGAAGACATTTTTATTTCTTACCTCTTAGAAAAGTAGTAATTTCTAGTTCTGCATGTTTTTTTTTATACGTAGCATATTTCAGAGCTCACCCTGGCACTAGATAAAAAGATTTCTCAGTGCATTTTACAACTGTAGAGAATCCATTGTATAAATACACCAAATTTTATTCTTTTGGATTTATGGTTGTTTCCAGTCTTTTGGTTTTGTATTGTAGTGGGCATGATTTGCTTTTACTGGTGGGGTCTATTTCCAAATCAAACTTAAAGCCTGAACCAAAACATTCTTTTTGTTGTTGTTGTTGTTAACTGAATGAACAGTGCTACAATGAATATCCTTGTGAATATTTATGCTCATATTCTTGCCAGTTTATCTTTGAGATAGATTCCTAGAAGTGGGATTGCTGGGTCAAAGGATAAATACATTTTCAGTTTGTTAGATATAACCAAAGTCCCTTCTGTGGGTGTTGAGTAATTTTGGGTTCCCATAAGCTGAGAAAGCTAGTCCTCTTACCCCCATAGTCTAGTTATGTTGTCCGAAAACTTTTGGGTGTTTGCCATTTGAATGGAGAGAAATAATCCTCTAGAGCAATTTTAATTTGCATCTCTTATTATGAGCCAGCTTAAGCTCATATTCATATGTTTAAAGACCATTTGCATTTCTTTTTAAGTGAACTGTCTCATATTTCTTGCCCATTTTTATAGGTATAGATCTTTCTCCCTTTATTTTTGAAGCATCTGATGTACTAAAGGATATTATTCTTAATGTTTGATCATTTCTACCAAGTTTAGTTTTTATCTTTTTTCTGATTATGATTTTATGATGTAGAGTTTTTTCTTTGATGTAGTCAGGTTTTTTTTCTTTCTTACCTTTTGTTTTTGAGAAAAAAATTCCTCCAGGTTGGAGGGTAACATTGTCACATTGAAACAATATGAAGCACATGTATAATTTTTAATAATCACATTAAAAAAGTAAAAAAGTTATTAATCAGAAATTTTACAGTAAAAAAGTTATTAAAAGTAAAAAGTTAAAAATTAAAGTTAGTAAAGTTAAAAAAGTAAAAAGTAAAAAAAAAGTAAAGTTAAAAGTAAAAAAAGTTAAAAGTAAAAAAGTAAAAAAAGTTATTAAAGTAAAAAAAGTTATTAATCAGAAATTTTTTTCATGCCAGAATTTTAAGAACTGATGTGTTTTATATTATAGTACATCTCAATTTGGTCACTAAATTACCATTGTAAATATTTAATGTATATTTAGATTCCATCAAATCTGTAGTTAAAAAAGTAAGCTCACTCAACAAGTTTCAAAGATGTCTAAGAGTTCCAGTAGCTGAATTGAGAATCGGTTTTTTAATCTCAGTTAAAATTAATTGAAATAAGTAAAACTGCAGATTCACATCCCTGTTCCCACTAGCCTTCTTTTAAGTCCTCAGTAGCTACTATAGGTACTGACATCCATTTGGGTAGCACAGTTACAGAAATTGACCCGTATTTTCTTTTATTGATAGTGCTTTTTCCATTAAGATTTAAATCTGTAAAACCATTCAGATTTTATTTTGGTGTTTAGTATGAGTAGTGGATGGAGTTTTCTCATAAACCACAATAAGATTCCATTGATTACCTATGGGACGGGCAGATGTCTGTCAACATCAAGCCTTGTTCAAGGCTGTAGTGTAGAGGGACGATGTATGTGTTACTGGTGACAGCATAGATTGGTATAGTAATTTTGGAGGGAAGTTGAGAATGCTTGTAAAATGATCCTCTGATCACTTAGCACGCAGGGCAGCAGTACAAAGTAGCAGAGCAGATCACAAGCCTAGAAAGGGCACAGTTTTGTTTAATAACTTCAGTGTGCCATTCTAGTATTACCATTTTCTATAAGTTCGGTTATAAGTTTCTATAAGTTGAGTTGTGGAAAAGGTGGGAAGCCATGGCTAGAGGGTCTCTTACACCTGTACATAAGTGTTCATGACATGCTGTTTGTGATGGCAGACACTGGAAACAATCTGTATGGCTAGCAACAGCATGTTGAATAAAGAATTGTGGTGCATTTATAATAAACAGCAGTGAGAGCTACCTACATCCATGTATCAGTCAATAAGAGGACTCTCACAAGCAGGATATTGAATGGAAAAACAAAATACAGGACTAATGCAGTGTGAGTCCATTTATGTAAAGTTTGAAAAATGCTGAAACAAGGGAAAATGTTGTTTAATAAAGATTCCATTCATATAAGAAAAGACTACAGAAAAGCAAGAGAAGTACTTGCAGGAGATACTTCTTTTCAGGGTGAAATGAGCTAATGTTCTGTAGGAAAGGACAGAGACATTTATTTTGCTTTCTACTTTAAATTGTCTGTATTATGATACTGTTTCATAATAGAAGAGAAGCAAAATACAACACCAACAAATATCAAGATTTAGGGGTAGGCTAAGTAAAACTCAAGTAATTAAATTTATGTTTGAGAAAAACTTTTGTTAGGAATGAAGCATTTGGCTCTTTGTGTTTTTTCTTAAGTAACAATGATGCTTTAATTGGTTGAAAGACAGTGTCAAGACAGATTTGCTTTAAGTCTGGGTTAAGAAGCAAAAAAATACATATTTTTGCTTCGTGAACACATTGAGTGATCACCAAGTAAAACTGAAGGTAGAATCATGGGTTTCTTGGCACTTAAATAATTTTTGTACCACTTGTGCAAATATCATCATAGACAACTTTTAACTTCAGAGAGAGAAGAGTGGATAATATCACAAATAGCATACTTTTATTAAGTGCCATTAACTATTAAGTATGTTAATAATTAATATTTTAGTATGTTCATTAACTCATTTAATCTGGATAGTAATTCTATGAAGAGTTTGATATGGTCTCTATGTTACAGGTGAATAAATTGATATTCAGAGAGGTTAAGCAACTTATCCAAAGTCACACAGCACACACATAATGGGATTTCTATTAAAGTTTGTCTGGCTTCCAATCTCACCTCCCCAACTTCTGTTCCAGACTATCTTTCAACAATAGAGGCATTAATCTCACCCCCTTTTTTTTTTTTTTACTGGAGACTCACTCCAGAGAATTAGTATGTCCAGCCTTTGAGTTTGCAGCTCTTTAGCTGCATTAAGTGGTTAATTTCTACCCTCAGTGTGATGTATCTGTTCATAGACTTGGCCATAGAAAAATCTGATTAACTGGCATTGTGAGACCTGCCAGGGTTTCTGTTTATTTTCCAACATGGAGTCTTCCCCAGTTTTCTGTCCTCGTTATTAGCCTGAATCCCCAAACTACTCTTACTATACTTCTGCAAAACCTTTGCAGCTCATTTTCATTTTTTGTATTAAAATTATATGAATCTTTCTCCGACTTGTCAAAATTGTAAAATCTTTTTTTTCTTGGTTCTTTAAAGATTACTGTATGTGCCCCAGATTGTGATATCACCAAATGAAACTTATTCCTGAGTCTTTTAGCTAAATCAGGATTTGCATGTTATTATCAGATCCAATACTATTTATTATGGATTGAAGTTACATCATGTTTATCTTAAAAATTCCCCCATTTCTACTCACTACCTGTTCTTCTGGTATCTGCAGGAGAGAACACAGCTCGTGAAGGGGAAGGTGGGAAAGGAGCATTCAAATGAGCACTTGGTTGCTAAGGAACCTGACTTAGTTGAGAATTATGACTTCCAAATGTTTTGTAGATGATGGCAAAGATATTTACAGTCTCTGCCCTGGTCACTGTTTCCTCTGTAGACCAGTGCCTCTTCAATGTAGAGTTAACAAGCTCCTAAAACTACTCAGCCTCTGTCTCAGAGAACCATTAGACTTGCTTTGTGTAGAGAGCAAATGTAGCCAAAATTGTTTCCAAACAACAAAAAGAAAGGAGGCGAAGTGACCAGAGGGGGTGTGGTGGGATAAAATGAAGAAAATTTTTTCATGCAATGAAAAAATTAAAAAAAAAATTGTTTTCAAACCCAAATAAGAAGGTCAGCCTAAAAGTGAAGATGGGGAATCTGGGCTCATCTCCTAATCTGCGATGTGTGTGCTTTCCCAAGTCTTTGGAGAATAGTTTATATAATACTGCTGAGCCATCTTTATATCTTGCTTCTGTTTTCCTTACATGTGAGTCTCTACCAAGTTTGCTTTAGGTTCAGATGTCAAGAGAAATACTTTGCCTTTTTGTAATCTCAAGTGAGAGTTTTGTGATGCTGGTGCAAAGGTAAAATCCTTTGCAAGTGCTTTGATTTTTCACTTCTTTTAGGTATAATCATAGCTAAGACTAACCAAGTTCCAATTGAACCAAATAGAATTAAATGAACTGTAATTAGCAAGGAAGTAAAATGAGTACATCCAGAAATGAAATGCATATGAGACTCATGTGGTTTAATACTACTTGATTAGATCTGTAATAATGACTTGTTTGGGGGTGGTTCTTTTTTAGATATCAGATGTCGAGGGAATACAGTGAGGGTGGGGAAGGATACCTTTAGAGGGAGAAGAAAAAGCAGCACTAGGATTTATCAAGTGCTGTTTATTGGGGAGTAGAATTTATACTAGAACTTGTGGCAGCTTCCTTGTTAAGTGGCACAAAGGATCAGAATGATGAGGGAAATTCAACTGGGTTGACACTGCTTGGCTTCTTCACACAGCCTGAAGATAACCTTGTCATTCACAGAAGCACATTCAGATTCTGTTTTCTTGATTGCTCTTTTGGGGGGGACTATTGGGAAACTATTAGGGAAGGAGTTGAGCTTCTTTCTCTTCTGTTGTGCTTTCATAAGCCAGCTGCATGAATCTGAAAAGGTGAGGAACCCTTGTAGAGTCCCTGATCTACATTTGGATGGTTTGTGAGATGAAGTATATTTTCTTCAGCCTTTCCTTGTATTGGAACAAACCTTAGTGCTAACATTTTACATGTCTAGAGTGAATGGGGAAAATGGCATTTCCCACATTTGAGTGAATATATGACTATAATTAGCAGCTTTTTAAAATTATTGATGTAATAATAGTTTACATTGTTGTTGTTGTTTTGGTAGTGTAGGACTTCCCCCACCCTCTTCAAGTGTTAATGCCATAGTGCACCCATCTGTAAAGCACCTGTGGCCCAAGGCCTTATCCATTGTGCTCTCCTCGGACACCCCCCCCCCCATCTCATCCCTCCCGATTTGGATACCTTAGCTCTATAATCAGGTTAGTAGGGTTAGTTTTAAAGTTTGTCTTTATCCACTCTGTTCATTTTCTCCTTAGTTCACCTATATGTGATGCTATCCAATAGTTATTTTTCTTATTCCTTCTGACTTATTTTGCTTATCATAACCCTTTCCAGCTCTATCCATGTTATCATGAATGCCATGAGTTTATCTTTTTTGTTTACTGAACAGTAACCTATTATATATGAGTATATTTGGTAGTATTTCATGTACAAAATATCAGAACATTTTTGAACAAGAAAAGTTTTCTTTGTAAGCTAAGAAGCAGATCTCCAGGCCCCATCCAGTGCTCACTTCCCCCTACTCCCCCCCAAGTGCAGCTGTGTACCTCTATTAACAGATGGGTGTGTGCTGGTTCAAACTCACAAGCACCATTTTCCCTCCACAGTAAATAAATTGTATTGCCTTGGGTTATTTTGACAGTAACTGTAATAAATCTCCTACCTGCTTACCTTTGATGCATAATGACTTTTTTTAAGTTTTAAGATGAGGGTGGGGCAAGTAGGCACTGGGTCATTTAAGGAAATGGACCCAGTTTCTAGCAAATCACTCATGGCTAATATGATATCAAATGTATTTTATATTTGGCATGGCTATTTAACTTTATTTTAGAAATAAAAAATTCTATTTCTTCATTACACTATTAACCATGATAAGGTCAGGATGAAGTAGTTCCCAGAGTTAGTTTTTTGCAGAGTATGGGCATATGAATTTTGCAGAGCATGGGCACATAGAAGATGTTCCAGAGGATGTCAGCCTAGGAGGGAGCCATAACCTTCCACTTGCAGGATGTAGACAACATCAGGCCACCACAGGGAGTCCGGGTTCTCATTTTTGCTTTTTACTAACTTTGTTACCTCAGTGTTTGGAGAATTCATAATTCAGTGATGATAGCACTGAGATTGGGCTGCTGAGAATGAGAAAAGTGTCCCAAATAGAAATTGTGGCAACTCAGTATTTCCTTGCTGACTAGGTCGATGACTCAGTGTGCTTGGTAAATGATTGGAACTGCTCTATTAAAACTGGAATATGTGTGTTAATATTGTAGCATCACAGTGGGGAATGGTTTATTTTTGTTGATGGTAGTTTACTTGCAAATCAACCATAAAGCCTGAACTGGAACATTACTTTTCATTCACTCCACAGGACAGCTGAATGAACAGAGAAGGTAAGTGCATTTATTCTACAGTAGTTGCCCTCCCAGGGAGGGTTTGTGCTTGCTGGCAAACCCTGCCCCCCAAAGGGACATCTGTCTGAACACTGAGACCTATTCTATCAGTGAGAAACTAGTGCTCTGATGGACTTTTTATTGCCTTGATTTTCTTTTTTTCACTCATCATTCATTATTTTTAATCCAGATCAACAATGAATGATTATCTGGGCCATTAGCTCAGGCCTGGAGCAAGCTAAATCAAGCTATCAGTGAAAATGTTTATCATCAAGGAGGAATTGTTTTGTGCTTGTGTTTGTGAGGAATAAGGAATCCCTGATACACACAGAAAAGTAGGAAGTGTCCCTGAGCTACTCCATAGGCTGAAGGTGAGGCCTGTCCTCCCTAGGCCTTTGAGATCCTTTGGGGATAGTCTGACATTTGACAGAGCTGTGGTCAGCCTGGTCAAGTTTCCCCACCTTTTCTTGCTTGCTTTCAAATCTGATGAAGTCTCCTGCATAACAGAAAATGGCAAATGAGGCTACTTTTATTTGCTTCTGACAATGCTCCATCAGAAAGTTCCAGAACAAAGTCTGTGTCCTCACCACTGGCCTGCTCTCACAGTGACCAGGCGGATTTGGGTGTTGGCATTCTTTCCGTACTGTGCTACCACTACTATTTCAGTTGAAAATGTGAAATAGGGGTAGTTTACAACATTTCCATCTCTTGTTCACCCTCCCTCTACCCCCACCCCCCACACACATTTTAATTCAATTTTCAAAGAGTTTCCTTCAGCTTGGTGTCTGTCAGTACTGGGATGACCTCAAGTCAGCAGTTTGCTAAACTCTTTGCTGTAATTTCCTCTTGGCCCAGGTGAGTTGCAACTGAGGAGTCAGAAATATGCTCTTTGGACCTTTCAGTGAGGGAGCTCTTGTCCTGGACTGAATGCTGATCTTCAGCCTTTCTAGAAAAAAATTACTGGAGGAACAAATAAAATGAGGTATCAGGGAAATGTGGTTGGGGTGTCTGGATGGGGCATGGGAAGGAAGGTGGCAGGAAATGACCCCAGATATATTTTTAATACAATTCCCTTTTCAGGTGTCCTCCTGGAGTAAAGGGATTTATAATGGATCTTGGTGAATGAAAGCAAAAAGAGTAAGAAGAAAGTGATCTGAATGATAGTACACACCCTGGTCATGTACTAATAGTGTTTGACAGGCCATCAATTAATAACTCCTTGCAAAGTGAGAACATGTCTCTCCCCCCTTGCCACCCCCTCCACTCCCCACCCCCCCCCCATGTCTGAAGCGCACTAGCTCATTGCAGGTACACAGCAAGCTTAGACAAATATGTGCTGAAAACTCTTAAATGTTATGGTCTCTCCAGCAGCCCAGGGCTTCCTTGTTTCTTCCCCTTTCTGTTTGGGTTCCCGAGTATCTGACGTTTTAAGCTGTCTGATCACTTGCATTTTCTTTTTTTAATGCCCTTTTTCAAGTAGTACTGCAGAGTAACTACCAACAGAGGGAATAAAAATGTTTCTAGAACTTTGTCTAATGGCAAGGAAACATATAGAATTGGGGATAAAGTGAAAAATTAACCAACTTATGAGTAATAAAAGTCCTAGATGATGGCGTAGGAACAGCAGGAATTTTATTCTTTCAACATAATAGAAATAAAATGTGCTCAAAGTTTACTATATTATCTAATCTGATACATACTTTTTATTTAAGGATGTGGTGTTCTGCTGAACCAGAACAATAACAAAAAGTAATTGTATTAGAAATATCAGTGAATAGCTCACTTATATGACTAATGTGACTTTGGAAGCAATTTCCTAATTCGTACACCTGTGTCTGAACAGGTAGAGACATTTCTGGGAGTTAGAATTTGTTTTGGGAGGATATGATATGCTGTGGTAAAACATATTTTCTAGGTAGGTCTCTTGGATTTCACACTTTCATCAAAACTTTTGAACATATTGAGTTATTTTGACCAAATTTGTATTAGGACCATAAGTACTTTAGCATTTTACCAGTGACTGGGTGTGCGCTATTAAACAATGAGAACCTGCTTATTTCTGAGTAGATTTAGTTCTGTGAATTGAAATGCATTATGATAAATTTTACACAGGTGGAGGTGGCTAACAGAGTGTTACAGTGATGAATGAGAACCTGTGGTCACTTCTCAATTTTCTTCTTATAGAGGCTGAGAATTAATTTTATCTGACATAGTGTAATGTTGACTTCCCAACAATATTTACCCCTAAATCTCTTCATCAACTATAGTTGTTTCTTTCAGATAATTTAAAAATCCTATGGCAGTATATAAATGAAATATTTCCAAGTTGAAAAAAAATCATCTGTTGAGTCTGTATTTTGTTTTTTTGTTGTTGTTGTTTGGTTGGTTTCAATATATATCAAAGTTATTTGAATATATGTGACTTATGGGAAGCTTGTGGTCATGCACAAGAATCCTTGAAATCACATCTAGCTACCAGTATTTGACTTTTAAACTGGTTTGAAAACCTGCTCACTACTCTGGGCTCTCGAATGCTCTTCTGCAACTGGAGTAAGGGGACTTACTGCTTTATTCATGATTGCAAAATAATTAAGCATCTGTGTCTGGTCTTTGCAGTGAAGAGTGGCTGCTGAGAACTATCCATGCTTTCTAATTAGGGTGTGGAAAGTTTCAAGGCCCTCTTTCTTAAGTCAACTTAAGTAAAGTTATTATATGCATTTATATAATGCCTCATCCTGAGTTTATTGTGAATAATTATCAGGTTCTCTATATTATTTCATTCATAAACTAAAATTTATCTTCAGTCCATTGAGCTCACCTAACAATGTTCCCAACCTGGGTACAAGTTTTCAAAACTTATCTGATATGCTCCTTGTACTCACAGTAGAGTTGGACCTGAAATTATGCCCAGATGATTGCATATTTAGAAACTACTTGATCTAGATGCTCATCATCAGATAAAAGTTGGAAGAGAGCTGGGATGAATCAATGTCTTCCTTTGTGGCAGAAAAACAGCTTTTTCTTCTTAATGGCATGGATTCCATAGCATTCATAATCCAGTTGGCTGCTTCCTATGTGTCATCTTTTTTTGTTTAATTTACTGCCCAAATCCCTATTTTTCAGTATTCCTATCACATGAAACAAAGCTTTTTCAGGAAATAATGAAGCAAGGTTTAATTACCTCTCAAAAGAACACAGCATTACCACCCACTGTAAAGGCAAGAGAATGTCAGTAGATCAGTCTTGAGTTTCTTTGTGGAAGGACTGAAGATATAAATGATAGATTAAGGTCAGGCTAACACAGTTTTTGATCGAGAGCACCCTTGTGGGTGTGAACATTAGAGGAAGCCTTATAACAGACCAAATGAGATGATGTCTGGGAATGTATCTCTTTACTTGAATCTTAAATAAACACATTCATAAAGACAAAGAAATCATAACAAAATTGGAGTAGGGATCAAACAGATGAAATCAGAAATGTGAAATTGCAGAAAATCATTCTAGATGCCCTGGCCTAATTTTGTGAAAAGTGGTTTCGAAGTCTGCCCTTGACTTCCCTGTAGCACTAGGCAAGGAAGAAACATAGTTACAACAATCAGATAAAAATGCATCATTGTGTGTGTCACCCTCTGACTGCTTCTCTATGTGGAAGGGATGCTGAGTGATACTTTACTTTGCTTGAGCAGATCCAGATATCTTCCTCACTTCTCTCTAGGAATAACTCCTTTCATGACTGCAGGCAGGGAGCGAAGTAAGTCACCATGTCTGACACATCTAGAGGGATTAACTCTCGGGTTTACAGTCACCCGAAAACCCGAAAACCAAAGAAATAAATCTTATCTCTGCTGTTCTTCCTGTTATCTCTTTGTGGACTGAGGTTCCTGGGGTGAGCCTGCAGTGTCTTCCATGGACAATGTCTGAAACTCTGAGAGAGAGAGAGACAGAGAGATTTTTAAAGGGAAGGAAGCAGTAGAACTGATTCTTCCTTTTATGATATATATTGGTGTGCTTGTCATGCATATCTACTTATATGACAAAGTGTATGTGGGATAATATTTGTCATCAGAGGTGAAGGAGAGCCTCATATCCAGATTAAATTCTGCAGTGTGTTTGCAGTACGTTTTGAGTTGCTTTAAATGAAATCTCAGTATTAATGAAAACCTGTGAGTAGTTACTTTGGATCAGAATAGATATTTTGTATTCACATCTTGATGATGCCAGAATTGATTTTTTTTTTTGAAGGTTCCTCAGTGTGTTTGAAATTTGGAATCTTCCTTTCCTGGTTTGAACATAAAGGGCATAGCAGCTAGTTCCTGAAGTAGCAGTGTTGGACCTGAGTTGTCAGAGGAGAATACCAGGTCGTCCAAGGCATTGCGTCTGGGGTGTAGTTGGCTATCTAGGACCACTATTTACAGAGAACACTGGAGGGAAATTGGCAAGAAGTGAGAGAGGGTCAGCTTTGCTTTGGCACCTGGAGCCTTATAAGGAATATTTTTTTCTCCTTGAAACTATGACCCAGCAGTGTGTATGTGGTGCTACATCTTCAAGACTTTTTTCCCATCAATACTTTGCAAGAGAAGTCAAAGGAAATAGAAAAAGAGGAGTTTCAGGGTCACAAACCAGGGTCATGAACAGGTTTTTCTGCCTCATGTGTGCCCATTTTTCTGAAGAAAAAAAAGTCACCTTATCTACACATTGCTATCACTTTTCTCCTGTCAGCCATTGCATACCTGCCTGTGTGGTTATTAACAATAACCTCTTGAGGTTACACATACTGACAGATCTGCAAGGTAGAATAAGTGACTTAAGAAGTTGAAGTCTATTTATTTGTTTTGTTTTGTTTTTTTGAGACTAGGTCTCACTATTTTTGCCCGTGGAACCGCAGGCTCTGGTTGCCTGGAGTACCACGGACTCAAGCAATCCCCAACCTCAGCTTCCCAGGTAGCTGGGATTACAGGTGCACGCCACCACACCCAGCTATTTTTTTTTTGGAACTAGGTCTCGCTACAGGCCCCAGGCCAGGCGGGACTCGAACCGCGATCTCTAGCCCCGGCCGCTTCATAGGCTGAAGCTTACAGGCATGAACCACCGTGCCCGGCAGAAGTTGAAGTCTATTTAAATGTCTTATCACTTCCGAAAGCCTGGCACTGGACCTAAAAGTTAATAAATGCACTCAGTGAGTGCATGATGAGTTAATTTGATTTTAGAACCTTGATAAACCTTTATGGACTGCTTCTGTAAGAGAAGACTAACATCCCCTCTGGAAGAATGGAAATTTCATGGCATCCCCAGGGATCTCTGGTGTCTATGAACACCACTGTGTTCATGTACACCAAATCTTGACCATATACACTTGAACTAAGTGAGGGAGCCCTCCACCCTCCATGGAAAAAGTGACAAAAGAAAGGCAAAATCAGAAAACCTAAATGAGTCATGGATTTCCTGGAACTCATCTTGCGTGTTAGTGCCCAATTATTTGAGATGATGTATTTCCTTATAATTCCTTACTTATAATTCCATGCTTTGTTTTATCTACCTCATTTAGTGTTCTAGATTGACTTGGTTTTTGTTGATAGTGTTCCTTTGCTTAAATCTGGATAAACTATTTTTACATTTATGATGCACGAACTATAACTGAAGTTCTCATTAGTTTATTGACTCTTTAGACCACCATTTGTATGGGGCTTTTTTTCTTGCCTTCGTGAAAAGAAAGCAAAACACCTTTTATTCTTCAACCCCATTTTATTCTTCAACCTCTTAGGCCATTTATTCTATTAGGTCGGAAGTATTGGTTGTTGGATTGGACACATATGTGAATAGAGGTTCCTGTCTTCTTGAAATTTTAATCTTCATGAAGGCCTGGCATGGTGGCGCATGCCTATAGGTGGCAGCCTAGGAAGCCATGGCTGGGGCCTGGGATCATGGTTTGAGTCCCACGGGGGGCATGTAGTGAGACCTAGTCCCAAAAAATGGCTGGGCATGGTGGCGCACGCCTGTAATCCCAGCTACCTGGAAGCTGAGGCTGGGGATTTCTTGAGTCTGTGGTACCCCGGGCAACGTGAGCCTGCGGTTCCATGGGCAAAAATAGTGAGACCTAGTCTCAAAATTTTTTTTTGATTTTTACAATGATAAGATTCTGCTAATTCTCTCCCAGATATGACACTGTTCTGGGCACTGGAGGGACAGGCGTGAGTGTGATCTGTAGGTAAATGCAGATATAGTTCAGTGACAATTTACTGCCATTGAACTATTGAAAGGGGACAGATTCTGAACGCGACTCAGAAAAAAAGAGTTTCAAGTATATTCAAACAGATTCAAACAGCCCACTTCATCATGTTTCTGGAAGAGATGTGCATGAGTTGGTATTCTTTATGTGTGGAAGGAGCACTGCCCAAGAGTGAGTAAACAAAGATACCCACTGTTGATTTTGCTACTAACTAATCGTTTGACCTTGCAATATCATGTAATCTTTTTTTTTTTTTTTTTTTTTTTTTTTTTTTTTTTTTTTTTTTTTTTTTTTTTTTTTTTTTTTGAGACTAGGTCTCGCTCTTTTTGCCTGTGGAACTGCAGGCTCACGCTGCTCTGGATACCATGGACTCAAGCAATTCCCAGCCTCAGCTTCCCAGGTAGCTGGGATTACAGGCGCACACCACCACACTTAGCTATTTTGGGGGACTAGGTCTCACTGTGTTGCCTCAAGTGGGACTCGAACCGCCATCCCTGGCCCCAGCCGCTTCATAGGCTGAGGCTTATAGGCAAGCGCCACCATGTCCAACCATGTAATCTCTTTGAACCTGTTTTCCTTATGACTTATCACTGGATCAAGGTCTAGACGAGTTTTCGAGCTTCAGTGTCCATCAAATTCACCTGAGACTCTTCTTGAAACAACAGCTATCACACTTTAGCAACGGACTCTTTCTTGAAATAGGTTGAGGGAAAGAACCCACAAATTTACTTTTTACACATGTTCTTCTGTCCAGTGGAGTTGGTTGCCAAAACCAAACGGGTCACATTGCCAAAACTGCTGGTGTCGAGTGGTGATTTTCCAAGCTGTGGGAGATTTGATGAATTCTGAAATCACTTTAGTAAATTTTGAAAGATTTTTAAAAATTTAAATCGAAGGGAAGACAATATATCAGAGACCCTATGGGACAAAGATATTAGAATGAGAAATCCACTGTTTATGTGTTTCAGGTGTTTATTACAGCAACATCCCACAGCCAAGAATCTCTAAAACTGTTATGTCTACTGTGTGACAATGGACATGACATTCATCATTTTCTTGCAGCACTGATATATCAAGAAGGTAAATTTACCTGGGGTAGGGTTTCAATAATAATGGTGCCTCCCGAACTTCCCCAGGGTAGAATATTAGTCCCTCCAATTTCAGGGAAACTTTCTCAGTATCATTTGGAAATAGTAAGAAAGTCCTAAATATTCTCCTCAGGAGTGTAACAGGAAACCCTGCTCCTTTCACTTATTGAGAACAACTTGGGTAGCATAAAATAACAGCTCTGGGCCCAAAATATTGCCAGTGATAAACTGCATCTCCACAGCAGCAAATTTTCTTCTTTCAAGAGATAATCTATTGAAAGAAGTAGATGGTTACTCTTAGCAAACTGTACATCTTTTCCTTTGCTAAGTACTTGCTTAGTAAATATCTTTGGAATAAGTGCTCTCTCAAGTCATTTCAATTTTAAAATGCTAAGACTTCTTTCATTCAGTCATTTGCCCTTAATTTATGAGAATGACAATGGGGCACAAATAAAGTTTTATGAAAATTAATCAAAATGTTAAATTGGGATGCAGCTGACAAAACCACTGATTAAGTCACACACACACACACACACACACACATCCAGATAATAAACATTGTTCTCAAAATTGTTTTGGTGATTTTTGTGCTAATTCCAATGTTGTCATTGCTTAAAAACAAATGAAAAATGGGAATATTCACTAGCGAATACTGCTAAATTAACTTTCCAAGGTAGGATACGTTCCTCTTAAGGAAACTAGTTTTATAACCCACTTGGTCACATCTCATTTCTATGAAAAAGTTACTCAATAATTATTACCCATTGTTATTGGCAAGTTTGGCTCTGAATGACAGCTGGTTGCTTCCTAGAATCAAATACATCTTTAGAAAGTGATTATTTGCAGTCACCAAACTACTGAACTGGGATGGATTCTGAAAGAGAAGTCTCAGACATACTTGCACAACCCTCTTTGTCATGGTACTGGAAGAAGTGCTAGTTTCTATAGGTGACCAGTTCAACACATCAGCATTCTTCATGACAGATTTCTGAAGCATTTGTCTTCAAACCAAATTTGGTCACACTCGATGTTAAATTGTTATCAGTGAAGGGTCTGGCCAAAGGACCAGACCAGTTTAACCAGCAACAGGATCTTAATGGGCCTTGAATGAATGAGAGTAAGTATCTTTTCTTTCTTTCTTTATTTTTGGGTGAATGCTGATATTACAGATCATTTATATTTCACCATTTGTTTAGAGCCTACTTATAAGAGTTGGCTTGACCATGGGAGGGTGGGGTGGCCACCATGTAAGGCCAGGCATGCTGTAGGCTAGGTGGGTTACTGTTCAAGTCCTTCCCAGTGAGAAGAAAAACCACATATAAGGAATACGGCCTTTTCTTGCATAAGGGAAAACAGTCAAAATTTAGAGCTGCTTCCATAGCGACAATGCTATTTTCCTAAGTACAGGCAAAGCTGAAGTACACCCCTCCCCCCAAAGACATCTCTCTGTCAAGACAGTTCTTGGTGGTGATGGAACACTTGTGAAGGCTCTTAATTACAAGTTTTCCCCTGAGGGATGACCTGTTTATTTTGCATTACTAAATAAATTTTTTTTTGCAAATAATAGACCTCAAAAAATAAAGGCTTTAGGATTGCTATCTTGATTAAAGCAATTTATGCAGGGATTTAAAATTTGGAGTTTTTAATCATGAATTCTTAGTGTTTGTGTGTAATCTAATTTTAGATATCTGAACTCAATTGAGAATTATTAAGCAAAAGAAAAACTTGCACTATTCATTTAATACTTTGAAGTTTCAGTTATTTTATCTGAATGAGGCAATTTCAGTCATTGTTTTTAAAGCCCCCTTACCTCTGTCCCTGGTCACTGAGCTGGTCATCTCCCACTGCTGAAAGGTGAACGAAAGTGTTTTCCTTCTGACTAAGAAACCACAGGGTGAACTTGAGATCCAGTGAACTGTGCTAGAATAAACCAGATCTGGTGACAAAGTGTTGCCTGCTCTGTGCGGCAGTGGGTAGGCCCTTAGCTGGCCATGTTCTTCTGTTCTTCAGTGTCTGTGCTTCTAGGCTTGGTTAGGGTAACACACACACACCCAACCTTGCCTAAACATATGGCTCATTCCCAGCCATACCAGTGGGTGACTGGTTTGGACTGTTCCCCATCCCCACCCCTCCCCCACCCCCTGCCTAAAGAGAAATTGACCTTTCTGGGAATTTCTGGTTATGGACCCTATCTCCTTTGTGATTTGGTGGCAGCTAGCATTTTGTTCCCTACAGAGGTGATTCAGACTAGAGGGAGGTACCCCTGAGAGAAGTATCCCTTTTCTGCCCCTGTCTGGGAACTGCTGGGCTCAGCATCTGAGTTATCTTAGGTTTTCCTCTGTTGGGCTTGTGAATTGACTCTGAAACTACTCTTGTACTAACTCCAGAAATTGTCATCAGGATTTGGTTAAATTTACAATATGCTCATCTTCTGTAAGTGCATTCATTTACAGAGGTGGTTCTCATTTAGACTCAAAATCTTTGGAAAATACATAATGTTGGGTATAAGACTGAGGCTCAGTGAAAGGGTCAGTGGTCACATTGGTCACATGAGTCCTGAGGGTGACTGGTGCTGAGTTTAATAGTTCACACCATTGTGTTTCCCTGCTCCATGACTGGTGTTTTGGTTTGGTTTGGAATGATTTCATCAGAATGACCATGTGTTTTATTATAGCAATACAGCTTCGTTCACAGAATTGTGTTGCTTATTTTTTTTAGTCCAGGTTTTCTGTATGTAATCAACTGTACCTGGAGTCCTTTCATGACACATCTTTGGGGTCTCTCTGTTGTCTAGGTGCTGGTGGAGAAGTCAATCAAATTTGTAGGGAAGGAGATAGAAAAGGTGGGGGGATATCTAGATAGCTCAGCACTCATTAAGGTATAGTCTTGGGTTATTAGTGACTTAAGTTTCTTTAGGCTCCTTAAGTTTCTTTAGGCTCCTTAAGACATCTGGGAGGATTATGATGTCTTTTGAATAGGCTTTGGTGATGATTAAGTGAGAAAACATTAAAACATGGTATTTGGTAGAAGTAAATTCTCAGTAAATGGTAACAAAATATTTTTGCCTTTTAGAAACTCAGGTTTTGTCATTTGGTTTCTTTGGAGAAACAACCAGTTAACAGTTTACGAAGAGATAAGTACTGACCATTTAATGGGTTTTTATGCTATTAGACCAATAAAAGAGCATATTCATTCATCCTGCAAATGTTTATTGAATAACAACTACAGACCATCAGGTGAGGTACATCAATGAGTGAACAACACAGGAAAATTATTGCCCTCAAGGAGCATGCACTCAGGCTGGGGATAATAGATGTGAACAAGAAAGATCACTAAATCCATATGTCATTTGTTGGAAAGTGTTAAGTGGGAAAAAATGGCAAAAATGTGTATATGACATATATACACACACATATGTATGTAGCTTAAATGACAGGCAATTAGAATGAATCTTTTTGGAAGGGAACTGTTTCTAAGCCTTGAAGGTGATGACTTAGTCAGGCAGGTATTTTGGGGAAGAGCATTCCAAGTGGGGAACAGCCAGTATAGAAGGGGTCCCATGTGGCTGCAGGAGGTGAATAGAGCAGAGAGCAGAAGGTGAGGGAATAGGAGCCAGATATGTGAGGGCCTAGAGGCCATTGTACAGCTATGGTTTTTGTGCTGAGAGGCAAGGGAGGGTCCTGAGCAGAAAAGGATGACATGATCTGACTCTGTTTAACAGAATCACTCTGGCTGATGCTTAAGTGGAGAACATAGACCCTGGGGTTACCTTTTACCCCTTCATGTTAGAATAGAATTTAGCATCAGAATTCAAATTCCACATCTCCTGATACACCAGCCAGGGCTTCATTGATCCAAAAGTGAGAAAAATTTTCAGGGAAATCTGGAAAAAAGCTTGTTACTCTCTGTGAACCAAGATTTAGGCTGTGCAAGAAGGGAAAATTGCCAATTCCATTTCTTTTACTAATGGTGTATCTTGGGTGATGAATGTTGAAGCATTTTCCTAGCTTAAAATTACTTTGGGGTGTGTTTTTCCATATAGCTTTAGGTTTATAGATGGATACTTCAAATGAAAGATGAGATTTCATTGGGTTGGCTATGGCATTTTATGAGACTTAAATTCTCTAGGTCTGATTAGCTGTGCAGTTTGTTGTCAGCAGTTATAGCAAAATACTTCAGTAATGTTTGAAAGGGTTGTTTGTGATAACACATCATTTTTACTTAAAGAAAAGGTGTCATCTCTTAGCTATATAATTTAATATTATTAGGAGGAAAATAACTTAGTTTGATAGTCTTGCCTTCCTGTTAAATTTCTCATTTTTAATTTTGGTCAGTGTTCAATATTCTCATCTTTCTACTTTAGGGGATATTCTATTTGGCATCAAAATGTACTTTTGTCCTCTCGTTACTTAATCTGAAGTTGTTAAAAATAAATTCATGCCTAGAATTCCTCAAAGTGAAAAAATAATTAACTCCCCTTCAATTCTAGTTTTCTAAATATTTTTAAGTTTATGAGATTTTGAAAATGAGCCCTGTGATAAATAAAGATTAACTAGTGCTCAGAGACCATGGCATTTATTTGGAGAACAATTACCTAATTTTTGGACTATCTTGATCTTTTACATCCTTTCTGTCACTTTTTCTGCCTTGTGACCAGAAATCCATCTATCTCTTAGATAATTGGGCTGAAAGACAAGATAGAATTCTTATCTGTTCATTTTTATTCACTAACTTCATAGTTTCACTATTCTAAGGGTATTACTTTTCTCTGCATTATTCCCTTGACCTGTAATTATATTTTGGTTTGATTGCATTCCTAAGATGTTTGATCAAAAGTTGGCTATAAGAAAAACAGAATTTCTTCAGTATTCAAAATAAAACAATCACTGACATAGACCAGCCTTTAGAACTTTTAAATTATATTTCTAGTTAGTTTTAATATAGGACTCCTTCCCTCTTTCTTCCACCCCAGGTTGCAAGGAAAACAGAAAGCAGATGTGACAGTTTCTGATAAATACATATTTAGGAGGGCAAAGTTTTGTTGTCTCAAATTTTCTTCTTCCGTTTTTTTTTTTTTTTTTTTACTGCTTAGAGTGACAGTTTTAAATAATCTCCCATCAGTGAGAAGTTCAAGATGAGCTGAAATGAGTAGGAAATCTTGTTTGCAGTGGCACTGTCTGCAGTTTGAGATGGTTCTTAATCTCAGTTTTGGAACAGTAATTAGTATAGTAAATATCCCTGAACTTGAGCTCATAGTGCTTTATAAAGTACCTGCTTGAGTGAGGGGCACATGTGAACATATGCAGGTATGTAGGTTCATGCTGTGTCAGGGAATTTGTGTCAGTACCAACTGTATGCACAAAACTAACTCCAACCAAAGAGATGCTAGGCCAGTGGTGGGGGGAGGTCAGGGACAAATGCATGGGAGTCTCATAGGATGGCTGTTGGCTCATGGTATGATTTCCATGTGTGGAAGTTGCTGGGAAAGGAATATCAGGCAGAGAAAAGAATGAGCAATAGTGTATCAGCAGGGCAGTGTGCATTGTTGGCTGTGCCTGTTGCCAGTCATAACCCTCTACCTCCTCTCCACTCCTTCATTTGTCTTTCAAAAGCAGCCCACACATCACCTTGTTTTGGGTAGTTCCTGAGGGGAGTTGTGTGAAATGGAGTTGGATCCTGGAATCAGACATTTGCTTACTATACTCTTGATCAAGTTACTTAATAAGTGGACTTTGCATACCACTACACACCAGGCTGCATTTTTAGTGCATTTTTTAGTTTTAGTCTCTTAATTGCTACAAAATCCCTATGAGGTAAGAACTACTGTTAATCCCATTTTACAGTTGAGGGAACCAGATGCAAAAAGGTAAATACCTCATGCACATAGCTGGAAAGGAGCATTCAGAGAGCAGGACTGTGGCACTCTTCCTCCTGAAACTATTGTCTCAGTTACTGCACTTTAACTTTGCTGTAATTAATATTTCCTGTCTTCCCTGTTTGGTTGAAGTGGTTTTCTTCTGGAGCACACCTCTCCAATAACATTCTTGCATAGTGGCATAATTGTTGGTTTGTCTGTTTGATATGTTAATGTTGAATTTCTTGAGAGCAGAAACCCCACAGATAGAACCTGCTCCCATTGGTTCAGCAGGTGCTTATCAAATGAGTGAACAACGTTTTGGTGGCCATGGGTGAACTTGCTGCATGGAAAACCCCTGTGAGACTTAAAAACCAGTTTGGATAACCCATTTTCTTGTGTCTTGTGAAAATGATTTATTTCCTTGTAAGCCTCAACTAGTTTATTTAAAGGTGACAGTAAAGTTGATATAAAGATCCCACAGATAATGCATTTCAGGAATTTAACAGAACATCTAGCTTATGAGAAATAAGAGATAATTCCCATTATCTTCATTGAATAATAACTGCATTCTGGTAACTCTGGTGCTTGTTGGAGATACAAGGGTTCCTTTCATGTTCAGGAGGATAGTGATCACCAAATACATTCTAAATATGTGCAAATATGCATAACAGTAGACACAGTTCAGATAAAGTGGAGGAAAGGGGATATATTCAAGTTGAGTTTTGGAAAATGAATAAAAGTCCTAAAAGGAAATCAGGCATGAAACCCTCAAATATCAAGATTGTGGAATTAATTGAATAGGCAGTGAGAAGCCATTGAATTTTTTGAGTAGGAGGGTGACATCAACAGAACTGTCCTTTAGGAAGATTACTCTGACAAAAATATGTAGGATGAGTTAGTGGGGAGAAAAATGAGGAAATAAATATCACATAGACCTTTAGTGGAACCTCCTACATGGGATAGAAATCCATTCTGCAACACCCCTTACAGATGGTCAGCCAGCTGATGCATGAACACACCCAGCAGAGGGAAGTTCACTGTATCCTCTTGTCTTCCCTTCCCCTTCCTTCTTTCTTCCTTCCCTTCCTTTCCTCCTTTCTCTCTTCCCTTCTGCTTCCCTTACTTCCTACCTCCCCTTTTCCTTTCCCTCCTTCATATCTGCCCACTTACCTGCCCATACAGCTGTCCTCATCTACCCATCCACCCACCTATCCACCCACTGACCCACTGTCCACACACCTCTCTACCCCCATCTACTTTTCCATTCATCTATATAGCCATCAGTCCACCTACCTACCTGTCTACCTACTGATTCAATCCTTATCTACTTCTCTATCTGCCCAGCCATTCATTTAACCCATCTACCAGCCTACTATTCACGTACCCATTCATCTATCCATGCAACCCGTCCAGTCATCTGTCTACTCTCCCATTTACCCTCTATCCACCCACCCGTTTACCTACCTTTCCACCAAGCCATTTGCCTACAAGCACACATCTGTCCTACCACCTGTTTGTTCATCAATCCATCCACTTTTCTATCCATCAAATCTTAAGATTACTATATATCACCCACTGAGTGAGATATAAGGAGTATAAATTGAATACAATATTGTTCAACCTTTGAGGATCCCACAATCTTTACTGTGTCTGGTACCCATTAGTGAATAATGCTTATTATTGGAAAGTTCTTTTATCCTTAGCCTGAGCCAAAATCTGCTTTCTTTTCAGTCTTTTCCCTAGTGATCCTACTTTTTTAATTATTTCTTGTAAAAGACTAAGTGAGCTCTTCTTTTATGAAACTGATTTTATCATTTAAAAAACGATATCATGGAGCTTCTTAGTTATCTCTTCTTTTAGATAACCCAGTTCCCTTAAAAGGTCCTCATAAGACAGGATTTAGAAAGTATAAGGCCTTTTGTAGCTGAATGGGACTTTAGAAGTCTTTTAGAATTCGGATCTTAACCTTATCACTTTACAATAGGATCTGAGCACGTATAAGTGGTGACTTGCCTGAGATCACAGAGGTAGTAGTAGTCAGTGATGGAACTGGGATAAGAACTCAGGTGTTTAGAAACCCAGACTTGAAAGACTAGTGTTCTTTCAAACCATTTCTCCTGATAACCCTTCTCAAACTTCCCTAATTTTCACCATCTCATCGAGTGTGAAACCAGAAGTTGAGTGTGGTGTTCAGATGTATTCTGACCTTGGCAGAGAGCTGTGATGAAAGTTAATAAAGGCCATCCTTAATAGAATGTGCCAACTTCCATGCCAGTTTCATTACTAGCACTTTCTCAGTGACTCAACAACCTTACAAGGTGGGTTTTTAGTTCTCCAATTTCTAGGTAGAGAGACTGCTTAGGAGTAAAGTAACTCCCAGCCCACAACCACACAGCTAGTGAGTGGAAGTGCTTTAGACTGAGGGCTCTCTGGCTTCAAGGTCACAGGAGGGCTATTATTTGCTGTTATATCCAACTGTATCTTAGTGCAGCTTGCCATAACCCAAGAACATTATTTGTGAGCATACAATGAGTTTGTGGTCAACCCGTCTTATGAATTTTTTAACTGAAATGGATGTCTTTCTTTTTCTTTCTATTAAAAGAAACTGGGGAAGAACAGGTCTCCCTGTTGAGAATAGAAGAGGCTCATGAATGAGTGTACACCCTTGGGTGTGACTCCTGGGTCCTTCTCATGTGATTGAGTGAATGAGTGTCAGTTTCCTTAGTTGTCAGTCAAGATCAACCTTACCACCTTACCATCTATGAGATCGAATGAGACAATATGTGTGGAAGGCACTGTAACCTGTGACCCAATGATAATCTCCACATTTTAGAATATGGAATGGGGCTTGCCTTGCCCCTGGGCCCTAACAGGTGTCATCCTCTCTGTTCCTGCCATACCAGGTTTTTCCTGCTTTTAGAAAAACCACCTCCCAACCTTCCTCCACCCCTTCAAATGCTGCCTAGCCTGAAAAAAGCCAAATCGGTTTCTCAAAGCCTTTCTTACCTGCCAGAATTAACTCTCTTTGTCAGTGTGCAGCATGCATACAAACATCAAGCTGTGCATTCTGAGTTTATCACACCTGGAAAAATAACCCTCATCTTACTCTGCCTTGAATGGTCTGGGTGTATTTGTTATTCCCAGGTTTCCCCACTAGCCTGAGAGTTCCTTGTGAATGAAGGGCATTTAGTTTTCACCTTTGCAAACCTCTTCAAGTAGTGACTCAAAGAAGTCCTTGATATTGGCCAGACGTCCCAAAGCTTTATGTTGGGCAGCTCTGCAGGTTTCCTTTCTGGTCTCATCCCCATTCTGAGAAAGATCTTAGGCAGTATGGAGACCAAGGCAGAGCCCTAGAGAAATTTGAGGGCCCTGTAATAATCTTGTTCCAGATTGTTAACTGAGCATGAGTGAATTGTGGGTATAAGTGAATTGTGGGATATTCTGCACCTGGATCCTCAGCACAGGTACACTTACTGTCACTCAGACAGGTCAGGATGACTGCAGGCACTTCCTCACTGGTTTTCATGTTCTCCCTCCAGTTTGTTCTATAGGCACAACCAGAGCAAACTTTGGAGGGAAAAACGCCATTAATTCTTGGTGTGTCTCCACTTCCCTAAACCCCGAGGGACTGTATCAGGCAGGAATCCTCAGTACACCTGCCCCCTCTCCGGCCTGACCTCTTTGAATTACAGGGACACAGACTTCCTTCATCCTCTGAAGTGCCCTGGGTCAGGCACTTCTTGTCTCTCTTCCTTTCTTTTGCTTTCTCCTATTTTGATTCTTGGCTTAAAGGTCATTTCCTTGGGCAGTCTTCCCTAATACCTGCTCTGGGGGCTTCTAGTACCATGCCTTAACACTTTCTGGCTTTATATGAATCATTATTGACTTCATGACTTGAAGTTCCCTGAGGGCATGGACCACTCTGTCTTGTTAAGCAAGGGACACAATGGTTAACACCAAGCCTGACGTGGTAGATGTAAAATAATAGATAATAGATATAGGAATTCACTTTCTTGACTGTAAATAGTGATGCAATAAACACAGGAGTACAGGTGTCCTTTTGAATTAGGGTTTTTTGTGTCCTTTGGGTAGATTCCCAGGAGTGGGATTATTGGATTGAGAGGTAGTTCATTTTCAGTAATTTGAGGGTCCTCCCCACAGCTTTCCGTTGTGGCTGAACCAGTTTGCATTCCCACCACCGTGTAAGTGTCTCTTTTTCTCCACATCCTCACCAACACTTGTTATTGCAGTTTGTTTTGTTTTGTTTTTCATATGGGCCACTTACCAGTGTGAGGTGATATCTCATTGTGGTTTTGATTTGCATTTCCCTGATTCGAGGTGATGCTGAACATTTTCTCATGTCTATTAGCCATTTGAATTTCTTCTTTGGAGAAGTGTCTTTTTTTTTTTCTTCTGCCCATTTTTAGATTGGATTGTTTGCTTTGTTTTTGTTAAGTTGTGTGGGCTCTTTTTATATCTTTGATCTTAGCCCCTTGTCTGTTGTATGGTGAGTGAATATTTTTCCCCTTCCATTGGGATTCTCTTTGGTTTGCTTCCATTGTCTCTTTTGCTGTACAGAGGCCTTTTATTTTAATATAGTCCTAGCTGTATATCCTTATCCTTTATTTTCCTTGTTTATAGGAGGAGAGGGAGGGGATAAAGCAGGGTGAGAGGAACACAAGGGGAAATGGTGATAGGTCATGGGTGATATTGTGGAGGGAGAAATATAGAGACTACAAAATGTAAAAAAATAAATTCAAATTAATTAAAGAGAAATAAATAGGAATTCTCTTTCTTGACTGACACCCCCAATATCACCTCTCCTTGCTTCTCAGTCAGGGGCTCCCGGGGTCAGCTTAGAGTGTAAGGGTAATGAAGTATGGGAGGGAATGTCACCTTGCCTGGCAATCTCATGCTCTTCTCTAGTGTGGCAGGTTGCGTTTCTAGGTATGCAGTGGAACTGATAACGGTGTTGTTGCGAGATTACCTGTGAGCTGAATCCAGCTCTTATTTTTTCATCTTCTCCATCAGGTATGTGACTGTCACACCCTCTGCCAAAATCTTGACAACCGAGGAGACCCGACTTTTCTTGCTCACCAAGAACTCTGTCAAAAGCAGGATATAAAGTAACTTGACATGACACACTTAGTGCTTGTTAGTACCCAGTGTTTATAAAAATCTGCTAATATTGAGCTTTGACAAGAACCTGTCTACTGGTTTAGTTTCCTGGATTACCCTCTTTGGGGAAAAAAATTCTGACTTGTCTTTTTTTGTTGTTGTTGGCAGATGCTTCTCTTAATGCTTTGTGGATCCACAAAGATTTCTCAGAGGGGCTTCAAAGTCAGGATTTCCTGATATATTTTTGGATTGTCTTTAAATTAAAAACAAAAAATAAACAAACAGAAAAAGGAAACTTAGCCTTTCACTTTTGGCTGGTAGGCCCAGGGAGATAATTGGGAGTGACAGAGCCCTAGTATTTCCGGCCCTCTTCAGCTGGGTTGTGTTGGGCAAGTTGTTTTGCCCTTTCTTGATGGTTCCATACTCTGAGATGAAGTGATTGAAATGAATGAAATTCCTATCTTTACATAGCTCCTGGTACACGGAAGCTCTCCTTATTATACTGACTCTCTAGCTCTAGAACACGCACTGAACCTTTTATTTGAAGCATATGCAACATCTTTTCCATCTTCCTTGCTTGAGAAAAAAAACTGTCTTCCTTCTCTTGCTTCCCTATCCCTTTGACCCCAAACTTAGATCAGTTGGGATTAGACCTTCGTAACATTCTTCTGAGTTTGAAATACTCTGTGGTATTTGACTTGACTCCAGAACTGGAGCAGTCAGCATCTCATCTAAAACACGAATAGCGGAGTATGTCTAAACCTGCCTGCTCTGTGACCTCAGACAAGCTATTTAACCTCTCTGGGTCAGCTTCCCTGTCTATGCAGCTGGCCCTGACTTATGATGGTTCCACTTGTGCTTTTTGACAAAAGCAATATGCATCCTTTCATTGAAACCGTTCTTCCATTTCAAACTTCAGTTTTTTCCCCTGGCTAACCATTTGTGGCAGAGCCCTCTCTCTCAGTGCTGACCAGGGACAGTGAGCTGCTGCAGTTCCCTTGTTAACCCCACTCATCACAAAGGGAAGCAATTGATCCACCTCAGGGTGGCCAGTGTATTCAACTTATTTATGATGGATTTATTAGGATGTTACCTTAACAAGTTGCTAACATTAGGAAAATAAATAGATTTGGGGCCTAAAGAGGCACTGACATCTTCTTGGCTCCCCAGTGGTTAAATGTGGTACTCACGCACTCACTCCCACCTTGATAACTAGTTGTAGGAAAGTTCTTTGTGCTTAAAAAATGACATTTTTTTTCCTTAAAAAAAAAAATTGGGAACCTATGCAATGCTCCAGCTCTAAAATTCTGTGATTATATGATTCTAAATTAATTTAGGAAAGCAGGCAGACAGTTTTGGATGTGTCTCCATGGACACTGTGGATGTTGTGTTGAGGTATCTGCTTAGTCACATTTGGTGCCATCTGGCAAGAGACAATTACTGGATTTGGGTCTGAGGGCAACTCAAGGTGCTGAGAGGGATCTGCTCTTTTTCTAAGATTCACCTGAAATGTCCTCATACTCCGCAAACCGCTGGGCAGACTGGATTTGCCATATAAAATGCAGTATGCTAAAAAATAAGAAAAATATTTTAGTCTATCTCATGTCTCATACTTTGGGACAAACTTATACTAAAAAGTGGTCTTTTTTCTGAAATTCACACTTAACCAGTGATTCTTGTTTTTAATGTTAAATTTGGCAACTCTGGGCAGTATCCACTTATAATCTGTGATATTGGGAGTGTACCCACACAGGTGATAGGGCACAAAAATGTCTATCAGAGAGTAAGAAATGTTCCAGTCCATGAACCCTACTTCATGTACCTCTGAGTGTTCTCCACCCCAGACCCTGCTTACCTGCAGGGATCTGCTAGTTTAAACAGAACACATTTTACTGTTTGTAGCATTTTGATAAATGCTTCTCTTTCCCCCACTACTAATGAAATGACCAAACAGCCAGAATTCTTAAAATGTCGACAAATTTAATTTATATCTTAATTAGCAGTGACTTACAATTTGAAAACTAGATTTTTAAAATAAAATTTGGTGAAATTTTAATTTATACTAATTTATGGCCATTTTTGGACACACACAACCCCCCCCCCCCGATCTAGAAAATAGAATTTACATGGGGTCAAGACCCATTAACTCAAGCACATGCCAGGATTCATCCCCTCATTACCAGACTTTTCTACAGTACATCTTGTGTTCTTATTAGCCTTGGAATATTTATGACTATACCCATTCATCATTCCTTCATTTGAAGACTGGTGCCTCTGTGAGAAAGAAGGAAAAATATAGCCCTATGTTCTTGCAAAATTTATAGACTTTTGGTGAGTTAAGATATTTGCTGAAGAACTAAATGGAGAACATGAGCGATTTTAACAAATCTTTAAGATGTTTGAAACTCCTCTGTATCACTTTATTGCTTTTAGTGAAGAAAAGAGAATATATACTGTGAATTGGATATCTTTCACTATTTGATATTAAAAATTAAGGCCCGGAGTCTTTTTTTTCCCTTTCTGCCCAAACCTCAATTTATACATGGGATTTGATACTGAAGTTCAGGACCCCAAAGGTTCACACATAGTTGTTTCAAGTGTGTAGAGGCAGGAACTGTGTGAACTCTCTTTTCTGAGCTGTCCCCAGGCACATGTGGGTTCACCCTCACTCTAAACAGGCAGGCAGCTGCAGCCTGAGTCCTCAGGTTGCCAGAGACAATGGTCAACATACCAGACTTTCTCCCAGCTTTGCAGGGAACTGAGATAGGACTGGTTTTTCTTTTTTTCAAGAATTAAAAAAAAACACTTTTAGTTTTTTTTCTTTTTTTATTGATATGTACTTTGATATGCACCCTGAATTTCTCTACCACCATGTCACCTGTGAACTGTCATTCTTTTCACTTGTGCCCATCCCTCCCCCTGACTTCATTGTCCTTCCCTCCCTCTCTCTTTCTGTATGTTTCAGTTGAGTTATCAGTTTAATTTTAGTTTTTCTTGTCTCTTTTTTTGTTTTCCCTATATCCAACATATAAGTGATACCATTTGATATTTTTCTTTCTGGCTTATTTCCACTAGCACAATTCATTCTAGCATAATCCATCCATGTTGCCACAATGACATGAGTTTGTCTTTTTGATTGCCAAATAATATCCCATTATGTAAATATATCAAAACTTTTTGATCCATTCATCAGCTTTTGGGCATTTGGGTTGTTTCTGTCTCCTAGCTGTTATAAACAGTGCTACGATAAACATAGGAGTGCAGGTTTCCTAATGAATTATTGTGTTTGTATCCTCTGGGTAGATCCCCCAAAGGGGGATTTCTGGGTCAAATGGTAGTTTCATTTTCAGTAGTTTAAGGGTCCTCCACACAACTTTCCATAGTGGCTGAACCAGTTTGCATTCCCAGATCAGACTGATTTAAAATAAGCAATGCATGTGTGATATCACTTGCTAATCTCTGTAAAGTATAAATCAGAACATATGTAGACCCTCCCCACTCCACTTTACTACTCTGTTTTACATATTTGATCATATCATGAAAACATAATGTGAACCCAATAATATGTTGATATTGCATAATTTGCTCTAAGATGGCAGCCTTTGAAAACTTTGGCACATAGCCAAGTTTATATAGGGTTGATTTACACAATGAAACGAGAAAAGTACTGAGAGAGTTTTGTTGTTGACATCAAGAAAATAAAATTAAAAAATACATAATGTAAATTGAAAAAAGTTTTCAAAATCAAAGTTGCAAATGGAATGCATGGAAAAAACAAAATTGCATTCCAGTTCACCAATGTTCACTCCATTATTGTGCTTTTTAAAATAATTTCTTGTTTCAGTTTCACCGAAATTTTCTTTCTGATACGCTCTTTGATGGTTCAGTACAATATTTTAGGCAATTTAACAAATTTAACCACTTGTAGGAAAGTATACATAAACACACACATAAAACCAGAACATTTCTGTACTGAAAACAAGTAATGTGAATATTTATGACAAAACATCATCAAATCAATGAATATGTGGAGATTGGCTCATTGCTAACAGTTACTCAAATGCTTCACCCACATAGTCTAGTTGGGTCAGTTGTAATGTGAATGTTAAAATCACAAAATGGTTTATATTTCAATAAGAAGGACTTAACCTTAAGGTAATCCAGCCATGCAATGGCCTGATCATAATGTGACCATCTACTTCAGTTGTTGCCCACATAGCACTGATAACCCCCTTATCTGCAGAAGTTATGTAAACAATCTAGGGATCACTGCCTGGTAGGGACCCGAGCCCAGCAGGGCTGTGAGATGAGAATAGAATGTGAGGTTAAAAACAAGCAGATAGAAAGGCAAAGACCACTCATGCTGGAGCAGGGAGTGTGCAAAAGGAGCAGGTGTTTTTTGTTTTGTTTTGTTTTGTTTTGTTTTGTTTTGCATCATTGTCCGTTGGAAGTTCAGTATTGGTAAGATTGTCAGTATAGGCTACATTGGTGGCATTATTGTTGGGATGACAGGGTCCTTCACCTGTTTTCCTGGGGGTACATTGTTGATCAAGCCAGAGGGGTGAAGCACTAGGAATGTTCAGTGTGGAGAATTGGAAAGTGTGCCTTTGGAGGGAGTCTGGGTAGGCCTGTGGCTCTCTTAGAGATGTTCATCAGAAAGAGAAGTGGTTATTTGGTGGGGTCCAAGCCAGAGTGACCTTGAAACCTAGTTCTGCCTACCTCCCAGAAGCCAAAACTTAGTAGCTCACTTCCTGGAAGGTGAAAAGATCTGTGTGATCCATTCCCAACAGCTTCATGCCCCATTGACCAGTTTTTAGAACACTGGTTCCCTTTTTGTCCCGTTGCCTTTTATGGTCTCCCCCCCCCCCCCCAGTGCTCCCTGTCCACTCCTTGAACAGAGCAGTGGCAACACTGGGCTGTGTGCTGAGAATACAACCAGGAAGTAGATAGACCAGGGCCCTGGGGTCATGGAACATCTGTTCTGAGAGGTGTGGCTCCTATAAAGAAGTAAAGGAAGAACCATGCTCACTGATATCAGAGACTGATGAGTGCTGTAAAGTTGTCAAACCAGAGCAGTGAGAGTGAGTGACTGGGGGAAAGGGTGGAGATACTTTATACAGTCCTTCTTAGGACATGACCTTTGGGGACCAGAAGGGTGGCTAAAAGCCATAGTAGTTTGACATATGATTTTTCTACTTTTTTTTTTTTTTTTTTATGGTGGGGAAATTGATATGCATTCAACAGAAATACACTAACTTTTTGGATTTTGATCTTTCCCCAGGGCCTGGGATGTGTACTGGCATAGGCAGCAGATGCAGCTCCTGGCCAGGAGCTAGTCAGTACTCTGTGATCTACAGTGCTGCAGGCATTTTTTTGAATACAGTATTAAATGTATATTAGATTTACCTTATTTTCAGTATATGCTGGGTTTCTCCAGGTGGAGTCCTATTTTAGGTGGAAGATCTGTGGAAAGAGAAGGTCTCTGTGTGTGGGAAGGAGGGTTTGTCTGAGAAAGGGGTGTCCTGGTGGGGTGAAAAGGTCCCTGCCTGGTTTTGTTCAGTTACAAATGTTAACGGTGTTTCATATCATGATGGAAGGGTTTTCTCCCCCTCCTCCCCCACCCCAGGAAGAGTCTCCTCTTTTCCTCCCTCCCTCCCTCTCCTACATTTCAACAACTATTTACTTCAGGAAACAAAATTATCCTTATATCACAAAAGAGGTCTTTGATATTCGAAGGCGCCCACTCAAAATCAACTCAGAAAATGGATCTGAAATGCAAAAATTACCTTGTTTCAGTAACACAAACAAGGAAATATTTCTCTAGTAAGAAGTTCCACCCAGACCTTCCTCCTCTCAATCATCTCTTTGCTTCCCATCAAACCTGAGAACTTTTTTTTCCTGTCACACCCTGTAAAGAAGCAACTGAAGGAAGATGGGCTGGGATGTCAGGTGTCTGTTTGTTGGGTGTGGCCCAGAGAAACTTGTGTTTTATCACAGCCATAACACCAATTTGCAGGCTTTTCCCAGTGAACGGAAAAAAGAGGAAGGGTAAAGAGGTCATATGCTGAGGAGCACTCACAAATCAACTCTCCTCTTTATCCCTGATACATGGAATGTAGAATTTAGGCTAGTTCTCACTCATCACCCTGGGTGTCCTGTGCAAAATGAGGAAAGAAAAAGCTTTATTCACCCATGATAGTCCCCCTTCAGAAATTTGAGAGGCAGAGGGATCTTGGAGTTGATTGGGCCCCCTGGGTAGTCACTAGGTTCTTCCTCCTGTTGTGTTATGTCTGGACGACTTGGACCTACAGCACAGGTGGGCCCCTCCCCATGCAGTCCCCTCGAGGACCACAGTGTGGCGTTATCTAGCCTTTGCACTCTCCACAGTCTGTGCAGTAATGGGTCTTGGCAAGGCACTTTGAGTTGTTAGAAAAGGTTGTTAAGACCATACATGACTGGGGGGATGAGAAAAGGAGGGGATTGTGTCTTGAAAAATCAAAAATCCATTGGTGTCTCCTGATTGGGAAGCCCTGCTGACAGACTTTGTGCCCCTTGAAGACAAGAGCTGTGATTTGGTCATTCTACAGGAATGAAAAGTTCTTTACAATCAGCAGAGAGCCCCTGCATATGTTGCCATATTTTGCCTGAAATGGAACAAAGATCTCTTCAACAGGAAACAAGTACAAGGAATTCTTTCTAAGCTTCTTTAAGAACCCAAGATACAAACTTGGGCTGCCCTGTCTTTTTTGGTCACATCTACACTGCTTAGCTCTGATTCCTGGTCCTGCTGCTCCTGCCTATTTTACCTTGAGCAGTTTGCTTTCTCTGTTGCCATGGTTTTCTCACCTGTATGATGAAGAAAATGGCAGCCTCTACAAGGTGAGAGTCTTGCTTCTACCCTAGAGCTGACCCTCCTATCCAAAAGCCCTTGCTCTAGCTCTAAACCATCCCAGATCTTGCATCTAAAAAAACAGTTGTGATATAGTTAAAATAGAACTGGCTAACAATTCCTAGATTTGAAATCACTAGACATCAACTCCTCAGCTTTTTTTTTTTTTTGCTTACTGCATTATATATATATAATATACTTTATATATAAATAATGTATACATACTTATTTTATATAGAGATATATATTTTTTATATTTTTTTGTGTGATGAAAACAAGTTACAGATAGGTATACATATAATACCATAATTACAAAATTGTAAACCATGCAAAATAATTTATTATTTACTCATATATATGATTTAAAAGTTTCATAGATGTATATTTTACATCATTGTATTCCCCAGAGTTCTCCCACCACATCACCCATGAACCATCATCATGATCTTTTGTGCTCACCCCTTCCCTGATTTTCCTCTCCCCTCCCTTCCCTCCCTGGCTATCTGCTTTAGTTCTGTTATCAGCTTCTAGCTTATTTTATTGGACTTTAGTATGTTCTGGAGTTAAAGAGATGTTCAAAATCAAAATGGTATGAAGGACTTAGATAAAAAGGGAGAACTTAATGATTTCTTAAAGTTTTTTTGCAGTTGACTTAACAGAAATTGAAATGAAAAAAGAATTCAGTGTGGTAACAAATTTCTCTAAAGAAACTGAACCCTAAGAAATAATAATAGACTTGTTTCTTGCTTCAGTTTCCCCAGTTCTGATGGGAGCTGAGTGAGAGAAAGGAGCCACTGAACAGGATTTTAAAGTGTGATTGTTAGGAGAGGGTAGTAAGAAAGAGTTTCTGGTTTCTCTAGAATAGATTTTGATTATTTTGATAGAAATTACCATGATTGACAGCTGCTTTAAGAGGAACAATACCAGGAAATATGTTGATTTACTTATTATCTTTTTTAATAGTAAAGAAACCTTTCAAAATATTTACCTTGAAGAAATATGATAGGAAAAAAGTTTCTTTGAAGAAAGTTTACTTAGATGTTGAATAAATATTTTCCAATATAATAATTTTTGAAAAACATTGATAGCAAAACATTGATAGCTTTAAAGGTCGCACTATGTAATCAAAATATGAAAATCAAATATAGGTGCATATTTGAATGTGTGCAAAGGTGTGGGTGTAAGTGCACATGGTGTGTGTGTGTGTGTGTGTGTGTGTGTGTGTGTGTGTGTACAGAGACATTGAGATGGTGAGAGAGGGAAAGGTTTGTTTTGTAATGTTTGTGAGGTGTATGTCACTTAAAAGTATGTATTATGCATTCAGTATTTATGTTAAATAATTAAGAATGCTGATTTACCTTTTCCAATTAAAGAGACCTGGGGGAAAGAGCAGTCAATTTCTACATTTTCTGAGAAAATCATGCCTTGGAAAAGTTGCAAGTTGATACCAGAGATATATCAAAGATATGGGGGAAATCTTATCAAATTCTCCCTGTAATTTGAACTGTTCTATTTGGTAATTGTTGATTTGACCCAATATCCTAGGTAAACTGAAATTCTAACTACTTCCTTTGGAGAGGCACCTGGAAGAAACACTTCCAAATAAGTATTAAAATTCTAGCTTCCTTACTGGGTTAGTGGAAATGTGGAAATTTCCAGAATATATATGCATTCTTACCTCTTAGCTTTTGAGATTGAGTTATTTTTGGTGAGTTACAATGTTTACCCTATCTTATTTAACTAGATAGTATCTTTACTTTCCTTTTCTCCATTAATTAAGTCCCACAGCGCTTGTCTTAAACCTTTCTAATACTGAGATATTTAAACTTTCTATATGCTCCTTTTTAAAAAAAAAATAGAAGTGGAGGAGGGGCCAACCAGGGCTGCTTAGAGGTCAGACTTTCAAACCTTCCCCCAAATCAAATGCTTGATTCTAGACTTGTAATTTTTTCTTATAACACAACTCAAATCTTTAGTTTCACTCAAACTGAAACACTCAATTCTTCTAAACACATGTGTGATTTCATTTAAATCTTGCACAGCAGTTCCAAGATTTGTGAAATCATCCCTGTGTCACAGTGGAGTAGACACAGCTAGTAATCTCAACCACTGTGTATATGCTGCTTGTTAATACTGTCGAATAAATGTACAATTTTGAGCTAATTGAAAATTTGCTAGTTTATTTAAAACCACTGTAAACATCAAGATCCTATTAATTTTTTTTGTGACTTGGTTTAGAAGCATACTAAAGAATTTGCCAGTAAAAGAAACACGTAGACCCTTTCTGCAGTGGTTCTTGCAGTGGTTTATGCCAAGCAGGTGTTGATATCAGAATTTGCCAGCCAATTTTGGGTAATTCCCACACATGGGTTTTTTTCCCATAGACATTCTTCTGACACCAGCAAGATATTCTTTAAGTCAACTCCATTCTGACACTGCCCACCCAGAGAGAGTGTCTGATCCCACAGGTTTTCAGTCCTCCGAGACTGCCCCACATCCTTACTTTATATGTCAGTTGAAATTCCAGATTGTTACCTGTTCTTCTGACCGATCAAATATAGATCCTGTAGGTGTGAGCTTCAAGGGACCCTTTCCCTGGGTTTGATTCCTTTTCTAAAATGGCTGCTAAAACTCAGAGAAACATTTTAATTGCAAGATGTGTTTTAAGAAACTAGGACTGAGTAACAGCCACGTGGAAGAGATACACAGGGAGGCAGGCATGGTACTCCCCAAATCTCAAGGTGTTCACCAACCTGGAAGGAAATCCATTCTCTTGCTTTTCTAGGGAGGCTTCCCTACATAGGCATGATTGAATAAGTCAAGTAGTGGCCTTGAGTGGTTGATTTAACCTCTATTCCTCACCTTCCTGATATGGATAGGTGAGAGGGGATAGGAGTAGGAAAAGGCAGTAGAAAACTGAAAGTCCCAACCCTTTACCTACTTCTTTTGGTAGGTAGGTAGGTTGCTCCTTTTGGCAGCCAGCCCCAATCCTTAGGTGTGGCCCAAAAGTTGTCATATTAAAAGATCCTGATTACTCAGGAAATTCCAAGGAACTTAGGAGCTCTGTGCCATAAACAGGATAAAGACCAAATACGTATTTCTTAATATCACAGATAGGTATAGAGGCTGGCATTCCCTGGTAATATTATGAATAGATAGACATGAATGGCAGACTCTTGGACTCCATTCTGTTACCTTGAGGTGAGTGACTGGACCAACCCTGTGGCTGTGTGCTCTGTGGAGTTTCATGTCTAGTAGAGCTTGGTTCCAATGCTGACTTCTCTACTCTTGGATGACCTTGCAAACCATCAGCCCCTGTAATCTCAGTGCATTCATCTGCAAAGTGGGAATCATGTTATCTCATTGCTATGATAATGATCAAAGTTAGTGGGAAAATTAGTGCAAATTGCTTCGAGCTGTGTAAATATGATGACTAATAACAGTTGTATCACAGATTTTGGTTAGATGTGATTAACCTAGTTTCTGCCTTTAGCTAATATATGTACCTCTTTGAGTTTCTGTTTCCTCATTTGCACAATTGGAGATAATATATAACATAGTATTATGATAAATGTGATGTGAAACATGATATCTGTAAAGTATCTAAGACTGATCATCCTTCAGAAATGGAGGAGAACCCCCTCCCTTTGACTGACAACCTCCAGGGATAGGGCAGCTCTAGGGGAACTAGAATCGTGAGAGCCTTGCCTACTTTGAACATTAATTTGCCTGTGACATTTAGCAACTTGGCTGTAGTCCCATGATCAGAGTGACTGAGAAAGCTATTTTTGCTCTTTGGGTCGTGGTTTTCATTTGATTTAGAAATATTGTCAGGACCCCAAACCGCTTATTTAATTGTTAAGTTTAAAGTTATTATTATTTTGCAGCTGATCTTTATCTGCATCTTCCTGGATACAGTCTGTGCTGAACAAAACTATTTGTGTACATATACAAAAAAGTTCTAAATCCAAGGAATATGACAGGCAGTGTATCAGTTTCCACACTTGTGTGGCTTGGATGGGTTCTGTGTGTTTGTTACCAGCAATTCAGAATTTAATATTGGGCCATCAACATTCTAAACAATTTAATGCTAAGTGTGACATTTTACTCCATTCTCCCATTGTGTCTAACTTCATATGAAGTACTATAGATTGAAGTCATTGGTTGCATTTGTAATGTTCTGGTCTTTAAATGCTAAAAAAAGAGAACAAAACAGTTAAATGAAGAATTTCATTATGCATGGTGCATTTCCCAAAAGTCTCGTCCATGAATTTTAAGTAAAATTCTCTACATCATTTGCTTACCATTTCTACTTCTTGTATGCAAATTTAATGCATTTCTGTGGGCTCTTCCTGGGTACCATACACAAATAACTGGGTGACATTATTAAGTGTAAGGTTAGATCTTACCAAACCATCTTTTCAGTGTTTTGGAACTGACTAACTGTTCAGATGTGAAAGTTATCTGGTTCTAAAATTCAAAATTTTGTGCCACTGGATGCCAGATTTTATAGTCTACTGGCTAACATATCTGTAAATACTGCCATGCCTTCTCTCTCATGAGACTTCCTGTCCGGTATCTGTCATCATGCTCATGTTCCCAGGCCTGGGCTCCTGGAGCCCTTGAAACAAAATTTCCTTATAAACTCAGTCCCTTGAAAGGATAGTTGGCCTACTAACTGGTATTTAAGAGGTAGTAGGAGAATGCATTTTCGTGAGTTATTTTTCCAGTTGATTACAATGTTGGTGAATGACTCCTGATCTTCCTTCCTTTTAACCAGCTCCTTTTTCTGTAGCTGCAGAAAGCAGGGTAAGAATGGATTACCACTGGCCTGGAGTTCCTGAAATGAGGGTGTGAGGCCTGAAAACCAAGCAGATGTTTCCATTGTGCTTAGAGCCTCTGTCAGGCCTGGGCAGGAGGCAAGAAGGCTCAGTGCTGAAGTTGAGGCTGTATCTATGGGAAGCTTTTCTGGAGAGACTGAAGTAAACCATAGCTGTCTAGAATGAGTAGGTAACTGAAAATTCTTTTGGTTGAATTTTGGGTGAGTGTGGAGAAAATACAGTCTGTTAAAATGCCTTTCATCAAATTTGTTTAACCTGTACCTCTGTGGAGACCCCTGGAATGAGATGTCAGGGCTTAATTTTCAGTCTCTGCAAAAGGGAATTTTGAGTCATTTACCCTGGTCCATTGGTCCTTCACTCATGTGCTCATGACGAGGCTTTAGGATGCCTATTCATTAGCTGTGAGACAGACTTTGGGGAAGTCAGATGACATTTGTTTGCTGTTTCCTTATGTAAAAGTGAATGTATCATCTATATCCTGTCTACCTCCCAAGGTCATTGTGAGAAAAATGAAAAATGTTTTCCATGCAAGCTTTTGATAAATACACCACAAACACAAAGGGGGTAGGATGAACAGGGACCAAGACTAGAGCAATAAAGTAAAGAAGATGTTCCTGTTATGTCCTCAGTGTGTAAATGCCTCATATGAATATAGCATTTATTCAGTGATTGGTTGTAAGGTAATTGTGCTGGGATATATATGTTATGGGAACATCACCAGACAGTAGTCAGAGCTTCTGTCCATGTGAAAAGCAGAGTTTTGGGGACCAGGGCTTGCTGGATGAGTAACTTTGATAAAACTTTAATATTATTGACCTTAGCTTTTTCATTTCACAGTGGATGTCTGTCTCTGGTCTGGGGCTGGCATCTGGGAGGCACACCCTGACTTGGGTGACTTGTCCATTCACCCTCATACAATCAGTTCCTGACGTGTTTATGAACATGTTCAAAACAGACTGACTTTCAGAACAGAAAATAGCATAATGAAAAACCTATTGGTTTATCTAATCCTGTTTTTACCTGAAACCATAGCACTCTCAGTGAAAACTGGCCATTCTTTCTATGACAGAGTCATTATCATGTCCGGGAACAGTCAGTGATTTGCAATGTACTTGCCATATATATTAAAGTCAAATGTTCTTTTGATGCAAGGACAGGAGAAAAGTCAGAGCCACCAGGGACAGTCCCCTAGGGAGTTCATGAGGGGAATCCTGTGTTTCTTTAGGTACAGTTTATAATGCGAAAGTTTTGGTCCCTAGAAAAATATCCTGTCAGGATTATGGTGAATATTAATTAAAAGGATTTATATAACCATGACTGTCTCTATTACTGTTTTATCATAATAACTACATCAATTTTATATTCCTGGCTAAATATTTCTGTTGTGATTGTAAGGGATTATATGGACTGTGTGTTTACCAGAGAAGTAGTTTCCCCCCCAACACTTATGTGTGCAAGACCAATAAACTTATGACTAGATCATGAAAAAAGGATCCTTGTGGATGATGGGATAGAGATTCCTTTTCAGTGACTTTTCTTGAGATAGGGACTCTTAAAACACAGAAACTAATTGTGACAATATTAATGACAGACTTTTTAACATTCATGCACAGTGTCACACTTCTGATCCATGTAAGTACAGAATCATTAAGTATTTTCTTCTTGAAGTCTTTGGTATCACTGCCTTGAGTGCCAGTTAACCACCTCCAAGACTGTGGAGTGATGCCACCTATCTGACACAGGGCCAGAGCATGATGCCTCATGAGTAGAGTCTGCAGATACTTTCTGTTGTTCAGATCTTTTTTTCACACCCTCTTTCTTCTGTGCCACATTTCCCCTATTCTTCATTCTCTGTACTGGCCACTTTCCCATGGCAAATAACATGATGTCAGCCCTATCTTTTTAAAAATCCTCCTTGTGTATATCATGATGGAATTCAACACTCCCTACAAAGTATTCTTGCCAAAATATTGAACCTGAATCTAATCAAGCCTCTATATCCAAATACCAGTTTACAGGATATAGAGGAATCAAGTGAGCCTTAGATTGTACTTCAGGGATGCAATCAGCAATCAGCAGAGTCTAAAAATAAACTTTACAGGATAAAAGGGTTAAGACCAAGGGGTTAAGAAAGAATGGAAAGAAGGCTGCTAGGAAAGAATGAACAAAAGGAGGGAAATAAGGAGGAAGGAAGACTAGTTGTTTGGGGGAATTAGACTTTGAAAGAAACTAAAGAAATGTGTCAGCCATACAACATGTGGAACTTATTTGGTTCTGATTTAAAGAAACTGAAAACAAAATGAAAAAATATGAGGTAATTGGGGAAAGTTGAATGCTTACTCTATATTGGATGATTTTAAGCACTTGTCATTCCTTTTCTAATGTGAGACTGTGGCATAAGGTTATGTTTTGTTGATGTGGCCCTTTCAGAAATAGATACTGATGAATGAAATGAAATATAATGAAATGACAAGAGTTGATAAATATCAAAGTTTAGACATTAGTGCAAGAGGCAAATTATACTGTTCTTTCATCTTGGAATATGTTTGAAAATTTCATAATTAAAACTAAACATAAACAAAACTACTTTGAAGCCCAGCCTTGTCTGTACTGCCTGCTATTCCATCACATTCTAGGAGGAGTGGTTTGTAATTTCTGTAGATGCTTGATGGCTTCTCAGTTGTTCCTCCAGTTTTTTCTGTGCTCTGTTTAGCAACTTCAAAATCCTCTTCTCTTGTGTCACATGAGATTTTACTCTGTGAATTCATAGTTGAGCTTAAAGGATCTGTTCTCTGAAACAAACTTCCTTTTCAGTATTTGTAAATGTGCATTTTTTAATGGTCAGGCTCATGATTTTATCAGAATTTCAAATACCTCTGATACAAGCAAAAGTCCACCTCTCTGCCTGTTGCCTGAACAATCACATCCATGCTCTTCGTTCACCTGCATGCTCTGATTCCCAGCTATGGCTTGTGCTGCACTCCTATCCATCATTTTCCTGCTCTCTCTCTCTCTCTCTTTCTCTCTCTGTCTCTCTGTCGCTCTCCGTCTCTCTGTCGCTCTCTGTCTCTCTCTCTCTCTCTAACTCCTCATAGATAGCCTGTTCGGGTTGGTTTCTCATATTCTCTGCTGCTCTTCATGCCAAATATCTCTGAATTAGCCTATACCTCACTTTCTCCCTGATCCACATCTCCATATCTAAATATGCTTCAAGCACGGCATTTTAAGTAAAAAACACTGTCTTTTTCATCCTCTTCTGTTGGATACTGTATCTTAACTGAACCTTTGCCATCTTTCCCCCACCTGTGGACTGCCTCACCTTTTGTCCCGTCCTTTTGCTCCCAGAAATGTTACCAACACAAAAGTCTGGTTGTTTCTCCTCCCCACTGACATCAGGGACTTAAAAGATCTCAGCAAGGCTCTCAGTTATCTAGTCCCTGTCTACTTCAGCAGATTCATTTCCTGGCACTCCCTCCTGAGACATATTTAGATCATGACATATTTGCCAAATCTCCTAGGCTTTGCATAGATATTCAGTCTACCTAGAAGCCATGCCTGGCTATCACCCCACCCTACCCATCCTGACAACATGGGAAATCCCACTTTATCCTTTGAGTTGGAAGGATGAACCTACGCTGAAACTTCCCCAAACTGTCCTGAGGACTTCTGCTTGAATCCTTAGTTCCATTTGCAATACTGCAATTTAGTGTTGCTGCCTTTGCGTTGTTTACAACACTGCAAGCCAGCCTCTTAGCACCTGCAGAGCATCTTGGAGACTTATCTACGTAGCTTTTGTCCAAGATGGAGGCCATGCATGCTTAATAAGTGGTTTTTGATTGCCTGCTCATTTGGGATTCCAGAAACTCTTCCTATCCTATGTATGGATAATACCTTTAACTCTTAAAAGGAATTGGTAGCTCAGTCTCTCAGATTCAGTTTCCTGGACAGAGTGTCATGGCTAGCCCCTAAGATGGGCAAGCAAGACACTGTTTTCTAGGAGTAGTTTTTCTGTGACTGAATTTTTTTCTCTCCCCTTCTAGGTTCCTCTATTTTTCCCATCACTTCTTGACTGCTTTAAAATTTCCAAGTCGAATTTAAAATATGATTGTTCTCTTTTGAATCATCCTGCCTAAGTGAATGTAATTTTTGACTGAATTAAGGCAGTTGAGATTACTGTATGGTATTTTAGCAATAAAAATGCGGTTTAACTAGATTTATTGCCACTGGATTCAATACTGTTATCAGGACACATTTCCTCAGAAGATGATAATTCAGATCTGAGAACAGTTTAGTCAGAGACTTTTGTTAGCAATTTTAACTTTGAACCAACCAAAATGTTGATTGCCAGCTCCACTAATTATCAGCCGTGAGCTTATACTCAACAGTGTGATTGCACATCTCTGGAGAGCTTGCTTCATTCATCTGCACCCTCACCCTGCCTGGGTCGCAGTGGAAAAGGCTAACTCACAGTCCTGAAAATGGGCTTGCACTGGGTTTGGAAGTTATGGAAAAGTCTTTCTCCCTGGCCTGCAGGATAATGGTGGACAGAACATGAACTGGAGGAGGGGTTTTTTTGGTAGTAAATTAGAGGGTGTAGTGTCTTTAGCTCCTGGAACTTGAGTCACTTGCTGGGCAGACAACCCAGGGAGAGTGCCAGATGTGCCTGGGACAGCCACTGGGGTCCAGAGGATAAGGGGGTGCCCTGCAGGGGTTGTAGGCATGGTTTGTCACTCAGGTTTGGTCAGAATTGTCCCTTCACTGGATTCACTGGGTTCAATGACATGAGGCTTGACTCCTGTAACTGTGGAGGCTACTCAGCATTTCTCAGGCCCAAGACTCTGCCAGTCAGTCAGGGAGCTAATTGCACTCCTTTTCTGAACTCTTTCTGCCCCGGTCAGATCTTGTTAAGTTCCCAAAGAGAAAAACTGAAGCACTAAATCAGGAAATGATGTTAATGATAGGATATGTTGGCTGCACGGTAATGAGATTGAGAAAGCTGTAATAATTGGTATTTTTGGTAATAATTAACAGAGGTAATAGTATCAGTGAAATACCTACCTTGTAGGTTGTGGTATGCCCAGAAAGTGACATACCACCCCCCGCCCCCCCCACACCTCTAAAGGTTATCAAAATATATAGTCTAATTGCCTGATTTTTTTGTGTTACATTCCCTATTCTCTGCTATACTCATGTCAGTGTTATACTTAATTAAATTTCATCTGGATAAAAGACCTCATAAAGGTCAGGGAGAGAACCTAATTCATTTTTTATAGTAATGAGTTCTTTTTTTTAATTTAAAAATGTGGATGGAGATAAAAGAAGTTTTAGATGACCTCTGAAGTTGCCAGTATAAAATTTGCTTATTAAAGCTATGATTTTAAGAAATGAATCATATAAAAGTAATTGCCTTGCTTGTACTTTTATAAATTTTATATTTCCACCCAATTATGGAAAATTTCTTTTAATCTTAATGTCTACCAACAATTATAATGTTGTGCTTTGTGGTTCTAAGAATTTTATATTCACACACATACACATATATGCACACACAGTCAAGACTTAACGTGGTTACATAGCTTGCTAACACACAAATGATTTAAAAGTTAGCTGTAAAATTTCCACCCAAATGAGTGTCTTGCAAACTGGAGGCCTCGTTTATCTGAAGTTCACAAAAAGGGCATTAGCAAATTATAAGCATCTGAAAGCTGAAGTTTTCCATGTTTATAAATTTAATGAGCCAATGCTCCATTGAGTGATTACATCCTTTGTAAATAATTTTGTTTTTAGAAATAAATATTAATGTTAGTTGGTTATTGGAAATGAATAAAAGCACTAATCAATCTGCAAGTGATCTTTTGCTTTCCTGGAAGGCAAAATATTTTGTGACATTGAAATCAAAAGTCAAAGCCAATGCCAACTGCTTAAAAGAAATATTCCTTTGAGTTTATTTGGAATGTTTCTCAAATTCCTAGACACGTGTGTCTGCATGCATGTGTGTGTGTGTGCATGAAGTGGAGATGTGTCCCTGATGGAAGGTTTCCTGGGAGGAGCTTATTTCTTGCTGACAAGATAGGAGGTTTTGTTGGAAGGAGGGATGGTATCACCATGTTGCCCATGGAGGGCTTTTCCCTTTAGACTATATTTTGGTTTCAAGAGTTCCCAAATCCGATACAGAGTAAAATGTTCTTCTTTGCAAGTATGGATGTGGGAATGATTTTCTTATTATCTGGGAGAATGCACTTACCATCTCATTGGTGTGGTCACCACTATACGTGGTACACTGGATAATGTTTTATTTGTCAGAAACAGCAAAATTAAGGTCTGTGCCACAGCTAAACTCTATGCTTCTGCTGGTGAAATAAGATTGTGTTTGTCTCATATAATATCAGCCTGATCCCACACAACCAGTAAAGAAGATAGTGTAAGCCCCACCGGCATCCTTTATGCATGAGAAGGCCATCGTGTGTATACCTTTCCCCAGTACTGGGTGAACCTGTGTCTCGGGACAAACTGTGGTTGGCCTCTTTGTAACTAAATAACAAAAAGAAGTTTAGGAATCCCTTTATTTAGGTGTCTCACAGGATTGATGGGATTGTTCAGGTTACCGGTTGTTGGAGCAAAATCTGTATCTTGCATGTTTATTATCTCTGCCTGTCCTCTTAAGTTCTCACTCATACTTCTGAGCAAGCATGTTTTATTACAAATGGCACAATCTCATGAACAGTTATAGCTTTGTTTAGTAGCTATAACAGTTTAGTAGCTTTGCTTTGCCCTTGTTGTTTGTGTCTTAAAAGAATTCCCTGGGCTCAATGAAAAACTTCCCATCAGAAAGAAGCAGAAAGCCTTTTGTGGGAGGATTGTTGTGTCCCATAGACCACTGGTCTCTATTCTGCCAAGGTCATTTCCCTCGTTAATGTTAAATAAGCTGAATGATCTGGAGCCACAGACTGATTCTAGAAAAATCTGATTACTGCAAGCACAGCCTGTCTCCCAGCATTGAGGACCACAGCCCATAGCATTTTGGGGAGAGGAAGCCATGACTGTGTTAATCAAGCTCATCTTAAAACCCAGGCCCCGTTCTCTTCTCCAGAAACTCTAAAACAGCTGGAGAATAACTGTAGTAAATGAATTTTGCGTTGAGACTCTCCAGCCTCAGGTCCTTGCAGCTTTATTCTTGCTGCAAGTAGAGCAGAAAACAGTGCTGCTGGTTTGGGCTTGTAATTCTTTCTCTGCTTTTCATAAAATCTCCAAGTATTGACTAGTAGGCCATCTAGTAGCACATTTTGCCAGACCTACCTTTCTCAAAACAAAAATGTGTTATTTTACTGAAGAATACTACCCAGGATAAACACTGGTCTGTGTTTCAGTTTTTGTCTTTTCATTTGTTTGCAGAGTCATGGATGTTCTCATTGTCTCGTTTGTTCCAAATCCTCGGCTTTGCTTGACACACCCACCTATGTTGGTTTTCATTCTCCAAAGAAATCGCAAACCAAATCCAGTTTTTTTATTAAGTTATTTGCTTATAAGTGTTGCATTTGACCTGTTCTTCAAGAAATACTATTAGTTTTCTTGTGACGAAACCTCAGGGATTAAGAGACAGTGAGTGCCAGATAATTTACAGCTTTTATCTATCAACATAAGAGTTTGAAGGTGAATAGAGCAGTTTGCCTTGCTTTTCCCAAATTGTGCTTTCGAATTACAATTTTGAAAGTGAACTCTATAAAGAAAAGTGAGATTATATTTAATCTTTTCTTTCCAACAGTTTGAGGGATGATTAAAACTTCAACTACTGGCAGCTGCTTTATAAACAAAACACTAAAAAATATAAATGGAAGATGAATTTCCTTTGTTTTATTGACTTTTGGAAAGGCAAAAACAGTGAGTCAGGGATTTTGTACACTTTAGATCTATTTCTTATCCAATCACTTGAAACTGAGAATTAAAGGAGAAGATAGGAGTACCTTAAGTTTTGATATATTTTGTTCACTTCCACAGATATAGATGACTCCGAAACTTTTAATTTCCTATGAATAATCTGTTATCAGAGTGGGAATAAGTAGAATTAGTAATTACAGGCACCAATACTTAGAGGCATGTTTAACAGGGAGTCCAACTCCAGTAGCCACAGGATGTGGAAGAGGTAGCATCTCAAAAGGTATCCAGTACCATTGCTTAGAATTATAGACTTTGCAAAGAATTACAAGCTACTGGTCACAAGCAAATACAAACCATATTTAGGTTCCTACACTCTTTGAAAGTGTTAGGGGATAATAAATGTATTTCATCTATGTAGACCATTGAAGATTAGTTAATTATATCCCTGTTTCAAAACCAGTCTAGATTTTGAAAGTAGGAATTAGAGTTTAATGAAGAGCAATGTGCCATGCTTATCTGTTCTGCCATCTGAATTTTGAATTCTCAACACTCCACTGTTTAAAGATAACAAAGATATTTATAAATTTGTCCCTCACCTTTTGACCTGATATTTTAAAATGGCAATAAATTCTGTCCAGATTGTCAATGCTGTAGTCACGTAGCATTGTCTCAAAAGTTGTCTCAAAATCCTCAGAAGTTTCATTCAGCATGTAAGGGGACTTGTCTTATTACTAAACTTTAAACAAAAAACAAAAGAAAACAAAACCCACCCTGTTAGAACAGTGCACACATGTATATGAATCACTAGGGAGTCATGTTAGAAATCTGGATTCTGAGGCCAGAATGGAGGCTGAGATTCTACATTCCTAAAAAAGATCTCAGATGGATCCCAAACCTGTTTGTTACCAAAATCACACTGCAAAAAAGTCTTAGAAGATGGCTGTGAGGTAGCCAGCCACTCCCTCCCAAGCACTCTTCCACTGCCTCTTCCATCCAGGAATGCTCCTTCTATACATTCTCCTCACAGTGCTTCCTTGGCCCTGGCATTTCCTTCATTTAGAGATAGTGACAAAAACACAGCCACAAAAAATTGCTTTTCTGGGATTGCTAAGATTAGGATTTACTGTAAAGCTTTGAAAATGCCACTTAAAGTTCCTTGTCTCTCTTGTTGCCAGAATATCTGTCAAGCACCTAAGATGGCTTCAGGACATGCTGGACACTGAGTAAATATCTACCAAGTGAAGATCTCAGGTCCAGATTTGGGAATATAGGAATACTATTCATCTT